>JARJLF010001672.1:0-66807 GCA_029378395.1 Mycena leptocephala | reverse complement strand
CGCATCCAGTCTGTACGACCTTCACAGGGTTGAAATTTTCTATCTTCGTGCTATTCTACAGCACAAGCCGTGTCTTTCATTCAAAGATGCTCTGACGGTGGACAACGTCGAACACAACTTTCCAGGACGTGGCGATTCAACTGGGGCTCTTCGCAGATAGCAACGAAGCCACGTTATGCAATGTTAGAGGCTGTACAGACTCTGCGAACTCCGCGGCAATTACGCTTACTCTTTGTTCACTTGCTCGTGAATGACTGTGTTGACAGTCCCATCACCATGTGGGACACATTTCAGAACGAACTATCATACGACTTCATCCTCCATGCTAACAATATCATTCATATGGGACTCAACTCTGCTCTCGATGACCTGTCACATCTCCTCGAAGAGTATGGAAAACGTCTCAGTGATTTTGGCCTTCCTGAACCCATCATTCATTCTCGAGAGGTTGAACACGAATTGCTCCGATGGGGCCAAAATCCAGATCTTCTCTCACATCGAGCAGACAATGCTGTTGCCATTTTGAAACCTGGCCAGTTGGAGGTCTACAATTATGCACTTGCAGCTGTCATGAGTGGAACCCCACTTTGTCTGTTCGTCGACGGCAAGGCAGGTCGAGGAAAAACAATGTTGGTTAATACTCTATGCGACAAAGTGCGATCCCTCGGAAGGATTGTAATTCCCACGGCAACCGCTGCATTTGCTGCTCAGTTGTACCCAGGTGGCCGAACAACTCATTCGGCTTTTAAGGTACTACTAATTTTCAGTCTGATCAAATATCTCATTATTTTCCAGGTTCCGGTCAACGAGAAAAACGAGATGCTACTGTCACCGGTTGAACGAGGAGATCCACGTGGTGAACTTCTGCGCGAAGCTGCTCTCCTGATCTGGGATGAGGCACCAATGGCAAACCGGGCAGTCTTGGCATGTGTTGATGAACTTCTCCGCCGAATTATGGGCAACGATTTACCATTTGGTGGCAAAGTTCTCATACTTTTAGGGGACTTCCGCCAGACGTGCCCCGTAATACGACGCGGAACTCGCGCACAAGTTGTGGATGCTTCTGTCAAATCCTCACCTCTATTCTCTGCTTTCACTGTGGCACGCTTGACAGAACCAATCCGAAATGCGGAGGATCTGGAATTTGCAGAATTTGTGGATGCCATCGGGGATGGTGCTGGTCCTGAGGTTCAACTCAATATGTTGCAGACAGTTATTCTGCCGAGGACCTCATCAACTTTGTCCACCCTATCCACATTCTCAGTGATCCACTCAGCTGTTTGAAACGGGCGATTCTTGCCCCTACCAATCAGCAAGTCGACAGCTTCAACAAGACCATTCTGAACTCCATCCCTGGCGCTTCTCGAACCTATCTTGCTGCCGATTCCTTGAAAGAGGTTGAAGAAGCTGGGTTGACCTCTCCTGACGGCATACTGGATTATGTCGCAAAGCACACGCCACCGGGAATGCCTCCACACTCACTAACAATTAAAACAAACTCCATTTTCCGTCTCCTTCGGAATTTTTCTCTCGACCTTGGTCTGGTCAAAAATGTTCGAGTGGTCATTGTTGATGTGGGTGTCAGAATTGTCACAGTTCGTTTGCTGCGTGGGATGTCTGGCGTTAGTGGAACATATGTCGACTCGGAAGACATCTTGATACCCAGAATTTCCTTCACTGCTGTTCTTTCCTCTGGCCACACCTTACTCCGACGTCAATTTCCACTAGGCCCTGCTTATTCGACGACATTCAACAGTTGCCAAGGTCTCACCCTAGATGTTGTTGGAGTCGATCTACGTCGACCAGTCTTTTCTCATGGCCAGTTATATACGGCGTTATCTCGCATTAGGCACCGTACTCATGCAAGAGTTCTCCTTCGACCAGGCGAAATCTCTACTACAAATGTAACTTACCCTGAAATATTAGTTTAAATATTTATCTGCCGGAGCGAAGCGGAGGCTTATCTTGTCAATCTTAAAACGTCTTCTCTTGCTCTACCTCCATCGTCCACGTCTACGCCTGACCTGAACCCGTCCAGAGATACCTCAAATCAACTCTCTAGCAATTCATACCAATATGAATGCATCGGTGTACTCTTGCTTCTGGACCTCCGCCTGTCGACGCGTCGTGGAGCACTCCATGGATATCTCGCTCTGAGTCCAACTTTGGCGTCGAAGCTTACCGTATCTCAGATATCCCTTTACATGCGCGTTATCCATGAGCCTTCGCAGCTGCATCCGGGTTTGGCACCAACGACGTGCTATCGCGAGTGGATGCCAAATTGGTGAATAACCGTCAGTGCGTCTATCTCCTTCCATTATCTCCCTGGTCCTTAGAGTCTGTTATCGGTGCTCTTGGTCACGCAGACCTATGATATCTGCACTTTAAGCCGCCCCAGGTGCGTCGATGATGTCATTTGTGTTGGCAAAGTCAAACACGGAGGCTGCGCATACTCGAGCGCGAAGTTGTTGCCTTGGCCATGCCGCAGAGGCCCAGGGATCTCCTAGGCGTCGCTATCTTTAATTCCCCGGATCTCTGAGCATTCTTCTGGACAGCGGAGCCGACCGCCATAGATATTCTTCTCCTGGTGCGTTTCCGTGTATAAAGTGCCTCTGTGACAAAGACTGACTGCTTTTGCGGCGTTCATGTCTAGGCTGGTCATTTGAGGACCGTATATTTCCAGCGCACCCGTTTGCTGCTATTTCAAAGTCAGTGGTGCCGCGTGCGTCTACTGGCTCGTCTGTCGGCGGGATTTTGCCTGTCCATTGTGAGTCGTCCTGTTTGCTGATTATTCCTCTGACTTTACGGACATGCAATGACATTGATGCGACACTCTTTAAATGGATCATCGAACGTTTCCTCCGACATCCTAATGGTGCGCGTATTCCAGTTTCTTCTTATTACAAGTCGTAGCCTCCACGCCGCCGATCCGCAGGCTCAGAAATTCTTCATCGTCGTATTCCGGTGCGTCGGTGTCTCGCTTCGGTTATTAACTGACTCTGATTTGCACTTTGATCTAGGCTTGGATCTACGAGTACAGCCTAGTACGAGTCGCTCGGAGTCTGAAATTTATATATATATGATGGCATGTCCTACGCATCTTCAAAAGCCCCCAATGAAGCCGCTCTTTTTGAAGATACGAGTTTCGATCAATATGAGGCGCTCGGATTTTTTTCGTGCATTTTATCGCAGGTAATGAGGGAGCTTTGAGCATTTCTTTTCGAGCCTTTTGGGCGATAATTGATGGAGCTGATCGTTTAGCGGTTGCCAAGGCATTTCAATTTCAAACTCCGAGGCGACTCGTGTTCGTCTGTACTCGTTAACTCCAGCCTCTACTGTATACGTGATCTGAACGACTATCTTCAGATTTCCCCACGCGCAGACTAGAGAGCTGAAACGACCCTACTTTGATCCCGCGTGGCGTTCGATCTTCGATGTTGGTTTACCCTCACCTTATATCTAGGTGCCTCCGCGTTTGCACCAATCTCTGTAATATTCACTGCGTTCCGACCCTCTCTAGACTCACCTTTGTGTAGGTCTGTGTTCATCTGTCTTCATCTGGCTTCACTATTTCTAGGTGAGCATAGCCCCTAGACAGGCCCTTTTTAGCCACTAGACAGGGATTTTGTCTGGCTTTGTCTAGCCTCTGGCTAGCTTCTGTGTGGGTCCCAAACACAGGTCTGTCTAGATAAGTGGGGCTAAGTTTAGGTCTTTGCGGGTGCCTGACCCAAGCTAAACATTGACATTTTGTCACAAAGTTCAGTTTCACTAAAAAATCAGGCTGCCTGACCCACACTGACCCATACTGACCCACACTGACCCAGACAGACCTAGACTGACCCGAACACAGCTAGACTGACCATGTTTAGTCACCTAAACAGAGACATCTGTCTAGCCTCTGTGTAGCTTTGTGTAGGTTGTCTAGCCACAGCTGAGTCTAGAGAGGGTCGGAATGCAGTGATTCTTCACTTCTGCCTACTCATCGCTCATTTTCACGCACACCCTCTTCCATGATCACTCCACGGTCCCGTGGCCAATACTCGTAGCATCGGCTCTGTGTGTTGTGTCTACATGCGTTCCTAATACACTCCTGCAAACTATTGAACTTCTAGCGACATATTTTTGGGACATCATCGGTCCCCAAGGCAGCCTCCGTGAAATATTGCTTCTTCGTGGCTGACACCGCTGGTGTCTTGACTGGTTCGGTTCGTGCTCATTCTTATGGAATCTTTGCCCTTTCTAATCTATTCTTCATTCACGTTCCGGTGAGTTCTTCAGTACGTTGTCTGAAAATCACGTTCGTGATTGCACCTCATTTTATCAGCAGCTCAAATCATCATTCTCAAAACGGCGCGCCGACCCATGTTGCACGCTGAATGGGACCGTTTTATTTTTCGGCAACTGGCTGAGGTATAGTGCATGTGAAGTCGACGTGGTTCCTCGCCTTCAATTGCTAATCCATTCAATTCACCTGATGCCACCGCGACTCACCCTTCGCTCGCGTGCGCTAGATGTCCCACCAGATCTGTGTCACAACACTTTGAGTGCTCGGAGTCTCACCCATCCGTCTTTACTGCCCCTTGAATTTTTGGAGCTCAACTGCCAACCACGGCGGTGCCCTTTGCTAAAGCCATTCGATTGTTTATTGACCAACGGATGTGCTGTACCCGGCACGTTTGTCTGTATATCAATCGGGCTCATGTGAATCAACCGAGTCCGTTTCGCTCTCTCCAACGTGGGTGGCGCTTGGGAACCAGTCTACGGACCGCACGCTCAATTCTGCATCTTTTGAGTGTCTGTACTGATCTCTACTCCAACCTTAACCATATAATCCGAGAATGGGGTGCCACATTCCAGGATTAGATAGCTAAAACCCGTCGGCCGGAGTGCTGGAAGGGGACGCCGCCATCTAGGTCTAAAAGCATCAAGAATAAAAAATACTTGGTACATAGACGGACGATACTTACCTGACCAATCGTCCATTGCTCGCCGTCTTCCACGAGTTTTGGCCGACGGAGTGGCATGCACTTCGGGCACAGGAAGTACTTGAGGAATGCTATTGCGTCGAGAAAAGTTAAAGTACCGATTCTTTGAGATGGAGGTAAGCTGCTACCAATCGAGCACTCGATGTCCGCAACACGAGGGAAATCAGGTCCGTGGGCCTCGAGGAGGACATGGGGCGAAAAGGCAGGGGAGGGGCGCCACAGTTTGGGCGCGGTTCTTCTACACAACGCGGGGAGGCATGAAATGGAGGTAGGATGACGGCGAAGTGAAGGGGAAAGAAAGTCGGCGAGGCCTTATCACCAGCCCGCATTATAAATGAGCCGGATAAGGTCCGGAATTTTCACATGGCCAAAATGTGAGTTACTGACAGACCGCCAATTGGAACATTTTGGGAGGGATGCGCGTGACGTGACCTTAGTAATCCATGAATGATGATCTGGTCGAGATTTTTTGTAATGCGTTCGTCTTTTGGAGACCTGGAACCTAAATCAGGGGTGGCCTCACTGCTGTGTCCCGGTCAAGTCCCGGTGCCATCAATCCAGGCCTTTCCCGCAGGATCAGAGCGGGTACCGGTCAGAACTGGCTGTCCCTTGATTGAAAGATATTTCCTATTTAAGCCGTATTGAATCTGTGTGGTGGAAGGGAACAGGAGAAATGGTGGAAAGGCGATATTGTTCTCACGCCATTGAGTCAATCAATGATGCGATAAACGTTATCTCCGTAACTTCCTTTCAAGGAATGTCTCTGTTGCTCTAGATTGGCGATTTTTCAGAGAGTCCAATCAATGTTGCGATAAACGTTACAAGTTAAGCCTTCGCTTCGCTCTGGCGTTGGGATATCGTTGTAAAATTTATTAATTATCGTGTATTTATGGGAGACAGTTTGTACGCCACCGGAGAATAAGCACGGCACAGTAGGTAGTATGAAGGATCGACGGATACAGAAATTATTATGCCCACATGGAAGGGCTCCGTGGCAGCAAGCCGAACAACCACAGATCTGAGAATGCAGGCCTTAAGTATCAAGTGGGTGAATGTACCTACGGATTGAGTTTAGATATGGGCATCGGCAGAGTGTTTATAACAGCGGTTTAACTCCTGCGGAAACCAAGTTCGGCTGTGAATAATATTTCATGAATCACTGGCGGTGAGCGGTGCTGGGGTACATTTTGCGCACTGTGTAGGAGGGAGTTGTGATGCTGTCCCAGCCATAAAAAATAGCCTCGTGTCCGCAGAGAGGATAATAATCATGAATATTGAGAACCAGTGAAAAGGAAACGGGAATGGAGAGAAACCGGCGTAGAGGACCTTCGCAGCATCGAACGAGCTAGCAGATGGTTCATCGAAGATCAAAATCCATGTGTTGAATGCCAATTCTCGCAGGCCAGGCTTGCGGCAATATCAGCGCGGAACATGGAGACGAGGTCTTTCGAAAATGATCGTTTGGCCGTCTTGAAGCAAATATATTGAGAGACTACGGGACAATCCGAGATCGGAAAGAAACAAAGCATTTGCTTCCAGCACTAGCGATACGTCACGTCGCGGGCAGAATAGGCACCAGAGGCGATTCATCGCTGGTCAGACGAAAGAACTTGAGCCAGACAGCGATTGCAACCCCTGCGTTTGAACAATAAAAGCTAGCAACGTCCAAAGAGTTGGAGAAGGGTGGGGGAATGGATGGAGGGCCATCAGAAAAGGCGGTGAATCTGCCCTACTTATGTAAGGAGGAACTTCGGGTCATACATGGCCGGAGCTTCGTTGATATGACAGAAATCTCGCGGCGCAGCCTACTGCGACAGACTGCGTCTGCCTGCGGACCATATTGAGGTATTACAGTTTCAGTGAGGTTGGCATATTTCGTCGGCGTACAAATGGGACAACAAATGCCTGGGACAAACGGGGATATCAGTTGAACACGAGATAGGCCGCAGTGGGAAGAAAACAGAGCAAAATGCGGTATGAAAGGATTTAATTAGAGAGGATGCGCAGAGGAGGAGCGGAAGAGCAACAATATACGGGGAAATATCACAGCCGAGGAGCCATTTGCTTAAAGAACGGTTAATCTCCGTAACTTCCTTTCGCGGAATGTCTCTGTTGCTCTAGATTGGCGATTTTTCAGAGAGTGCACATGAAGAAGTTGTTATCTAATTATGATACATAGAGTCTGCCCAAAGAACGAAAAAAGTCAAACACAGAGAAGAATACCCATTTGCGCGGCACCCCTAGCTTGCTACCAACAGTTAATGGTACAGAAAGGATTAACGTCTATGAGCGGGGAGGCACAACTACAGGCCTCTGAAATTTATTGACCGTGCCCCATGCACTTTTCCATTGCGGGGCATATTTAATTTATTTTGCGTAAATCTGATCCACAGGTTCCGGTTTTCTCGTGTCTGTATCATTGGTGATATTATAATGTCTCAGACAAATCTACCTCATGGCAAGAGAGGCAGTCTGGGACATGTGACATGGCAATATATGACTGGGCCATTTCTTAAATTGTGAGTCCACGGCTGAAACCTGGGGGCCTACCAACAATGAAACCGTATTTATGCCTCGAGAGTATTCTGAACCCAAAATTACAACAGAAATCAAAATTTAGAAGTTTAACTTTTCCTCCCTTTTTCGCCATTTTGGCGGCGTAGGTACCCCACTTTTCTTCTAGAATATTTTCAGTGAGTTGCATGAAAACTACCATGTTGAAAGATTTGAGGTTCGGTCCGAGCTTCCCAGCCAATGGGGGTTTGTTCCGATAATCCCGATAATCGGCCGAGGGTCGCTTGTTTTATTCTCGACTGGTATGCTTTGCTATCTCTCTGCTCAAACTTCTCTTAGGGGTTACAGGTAAGAAAATTCAATTCAATAGCTAGACTACATGTAGAAGGTGAAAGAAAGAAGAAAAAGAAAAAAATTGTGCTACGCAGGTAGGACGTGCATTTCTGTGAAGTATATCGCTGTACCGAAAACATCGTGTCCTGTCTCGACATGTGGGTGCACCTCTACCACAACACAGTGAGTCATCATCCCTTGCAAGCATAGATCGAGCCCGATGCAATCCACTCCATACAATCACCGAAACACGGTCAGAATGTGTACCAAGTGCGCTGCTAGCAAAATGATATGCTGGTCAGCAGCAGTAGACATATTGGGGTGAGAACGAATGACAGATGTCTAGCCAGGGAAGGTAGGCGTCTGGGTGCCCACATTTCTTGCAAAAGACAGCACGCATGAATGGCAAGGCACCCTAGACCCGATACAACCGAGCGGTGTACCTGAGGAACGCGGACAGGGTATCAGCACATGAAGGAGCATATGAAACAAGGGGCGAGAAAATGCTTCGGAAGCACGGGCAGGACAGCGATGAGATGGCAATAAGAACACAAGAGTCGGGTCCGTGAGAAGAACCACAGTAGCGGGGCTAGGAGCAGGGCAGCAGCAGCAAGAACAGTACTGCGCTGGAGCAGTAAGACCACCGTGCCGATGGAGCCTCGAAAAGTGGATGTACGATCCGCCAGCAACCTCAGATCGGCGGTGGCAGCGACAGAGGGTGTTAGCGGGAGCACTGTCAGCACGACTTGAGTGGTGAGGAAGAGCTCAAGAACATGGTAAGGGTGATGGGACAGCAACTCGGAAACAGCCGCGCGCGGCGCAAGCGAGCGAGGGCAGCGCTGAGCGGATTCGGCGGGCAGCTTGGCGCTGAGGTCTCACGGTGTCATCAGTGACATTGGCAACAATACCAGCGAGAGCAGTAGGGGGAGCTAGTCTCTCCTAGACGGACGCTTCAACAGCAATATTTGACGTCGTACCTCAAGGGGGAGCAACGACAGCAAAAAAAAAAAAAAAACATGTTCATCGACCGGGGACGGCCAACCCAAGTATATTCGTACAAAACACAAAATTTAAGAGACACTGTGTGGACACCGCTACATTCACATTGAGGTCCTTCACTGAGAATCAAGTTAGCTTCAGTTCGAGCGTGAACAGAGGCGTTCAACTCTCACCTTCAGCGCTCAGGCCCGGGTGCAACTGAACGTACTGATGCCGGTCCCTGTGTTGACATTGATGCACTGGCCAGCGGGGTCGGGGCCAAAGGGAAACTCCTGTCCAGTGCAATCGCTGCCCGAGAAGAGGGAGACAGATGCCGTGGAACTAAAAATCTATAATCTACGTCAGCATTGCCTTGATTCAGAAAATCGGCGCTGCTGACCTCGTAGGAGTGCCTCCCAGTGAAATCAAAACAAGTGCCGTCGCAAGGAACCTCGCCGCCTTGGCCCCCATTGCAAGTGTCACCGCTGAAAGCGATGATTTGCTGAGCATTGGCTTGGATGGCCAGGACAACAGCAGCGAGGAGAGAGACAGTGAAACGCATTGTAGAGGAAGTATTTAGGAACTTGGTGGGTCCTAAGTCTACCGTTGAATCGTTGCTGAATTTATATCCTATGGATTTGCAGATGGGAATTTATGGACCTATTTGAGCTGTAGTTGCATGCTTCTCTTGAGCTGAATGCATGGAGCAGGACAGCCGACCTGCTTGGAAAAATGCGGCACGTTGTTGAAGACCGGCACTTATGAGATAACATAACGACTTTACTGTAGATGCGTGCTGGTCAACTGACTTCCCACTGTACGAGGATGACTGTCTCCGATTATTACATATGCTCTAGCAGGTATCTCTACCCAAGAGTATTCCCATTCGCTTTCAAAATGACCGACACTCTAAAATCAACCTATCTGGACCTAAGAATACTCCCACTCGGAGGCCAATGACCCACACTCTAAGATTAGACCTAAGAGTACTCCCATTCGGAGTCAAAATGACCAACACTCTAAGACTACGGAACTGTCTACACATACGAGTACTCCCCATTCGCAGTCAAATGACCGTTGAGACTGAAGGCCGATTCAGATGCCGCCTCGCATATGTGCTCGGAATTCTTTTCCTTCTCTTGTCCGCTTCGGTCAGAGTCGGGATTCTCTACGCATTCGAGTGCCCCGAACCGCCTGGAGTAACCGTCAGGAATAGGAATCACCGACTCTGACCGAAGCGGACAAGCAAAAAAAGAATTCCGAACACGTGTACGCTCGAATGCTTAGAGAATCCGACTCTGACGAACCGGACAAGCAAAAAAGAATTCCGAGCACGTGTACGAGACGGCATCTGAATCGGCTTTCAATCTCAACAGTCATTTTGACTGCGAATGGGGAGTACTCGTATGTGTAGACAGTTCCGTAGTCCCAGAGTGTCGGTCATTTTGACTCCAAATGGGAGTATCTTAGGTCTAATCTTAGAGTGTCGGTCATTGGACTCCGAGTGGGAGTATTCTTAGGTCTAGATAGGGTAATCTTAGAGTGTGGGTCATTTTGACTGTGAATGGAGTACTCTTAGGTATAGATACTGCTAGAGCATATGTAATAATCGGAGACAGTCATCCTCGTACAGCGGGAAGCCAGTTGACCAGCACACATTTACAGTAAAGTCGTTATGTTATCTCATAAGTGCCGGTCTTCAACAACGTGCCGCATTTTTCCAAGCAGGTCGGCCGTCCCGCTCCATGCATTCAGCTCAAGCGAAGCATGCAACTACAGCTCAAATAGGTCCATAAATTCCCATCTGCAAATCCATAGGATATAAATTCAGCAACGACTCAACGGTAGACTTAGGACCCACCAAGTTCCTAAACACTTCCTCTACAATGCGTTTCGCTGTCTCTCTCCTCGCTGCTGTTGTCCTGGCCATCCAAGCCAATGCTCAGCAAATCATCGCTTTCAGCGGTGACACTTGCAATGGGGGCCAAGGCGGCGAGGTTCCTTGCGACGGCACTTGTTTTGATTTCACTGGGAGGCACTCCTACGAGGTCAGCAGCGCCGATTTTCTGAATCAAGGCAATGCTGACGTAGATTATAGATTTTTAGTTCCACGGCATCTGTCTCCCTCTTCGGGCAGCGATTGCACTGGACAGGAGTTTCCCTTTGGCCCCGACCCCGCTGGCCAGTGCATCAATGTCAACACAGGGACCGCCATCAGTACGTTCAGTTGCACCCGGGCCTGAGCGCTGAAGGTGAGAGTTGAACGCCTCTGTTCACGCTCGAACTGAAGCTGATTTGATTCTCAGTGAAGGAGCCCGATGTGAATGTAGCGGTGTCCACACAGTGTCTGTTATATTTTGTTTTGTGCAATATACTTGGTTTAGCTGTTCCTCGACCTGTCCCGTCTACGAGCGTGTTCTTTTGATTCTCAGTGAAGGAACTCGATGTGAACGTAGCGGTGTCCACACAGTGTCTGTTATATTTTGTGTTTTGTGCAAATATACTTGGTTTAGCTGTTCCCTCGACCTGTCCCCGGTCTACGAGCGTGTTCTTTCGCTATTCATCAGATTCAAAGGCTGCTGCTACCTCATCGGGAGCGAGATCAAAGTCATTCGACGATAGTTATACTTCATTTCAAAATAGCGAAAGCCTCTCACTTTTCCGGGTTCAAATTTGGAGCCTCCCGCATTTTATCCGCACCCGCCCCCGCGCGGCCACTGAGCACGACCGGTACGAGGACTGGTTGAGCAGACCGGGGCATCGAAGGCTGATATGGCGGATGGTGAGTGTCATTTTTCATTCATTTGTCCTTCTTTGAGGAGGAGGAGGGTGTGGATGGAAGGATGGATCCCATGCTGAGGAACGGGTTAACGGGAGACTAGAAGCGCATCCACGTTCTTCTTTTCCTGCCTTAATGCGCACGTCGCCGATGGTGACGTGGCGCTCATCCCTTCAGCTGCTCCCTCCGTCCTCTCCTCTCCCGCTCCCTCCTAGGTATCTGCTTTAAATTAAGTTCAAGATGGCGGAATCAACGGATGAAGGGCGAGATTGAGATCAATGCAAGTATTTGATTTCCTTGCCCACTAAAATGTTCCGGTCGAAATGAAGGCAATGGGATCCAGATGATGGTCAATTTAAGGGAATCTCGGAAGAATGAGGCGGGATTTCAAATGGTGTCGTTGCCAAACCAACAATAAAGATGACCGAAAAATGTGTTCGGGCCATGAATGAATAAAGATGAAGTCATCACGCAACAGAATTTGCCATATGAACGGCATGATCCCGGTAGGGTTGTGGAGCTCGCGCATCGGTTAGATGCAGGCAATTTTAAATTCAGGCAAGTCGAAGGCGGGATTTTAACTAACTCTGGCTAATTTTCTCCGTCTACTTCACTGCGTTCAGGGGGGTCGTCTGCACAGGCAATGCACGACCCCGGTCTACACATGTCTACAGACCTGGATGTCTGCATGGCATGCCGGCCTCTGTCAATATTTGGGGACGCTCTCGGAGCGTACCTAGGGTGTCAAGGATCGTCTAAGGCATTGATTGAGAGCCGCCCAGCTGCCTTGACATATGGCGGTCAACGTGGTACTTTATTAAAACAGGGTACAAACTATTTCGACATAATATATGTGATTTGGAGCAAAATGTATATGGAAAGTCAATGAGTAGAAAAACTTTCCTACCTGTTATATAACACTTTTGAACTTTCTTTGGTGTCTAAACTTTATCGATTTTTTTCAGCACCATAACTTTCTCGGCATTTTCCGGCACCATCGAGTGGCTGTGCCAGGAGCCCGCGGGCCGAAGTCTGCCGAATTGAGCCAACTTCTGCAACCAGGATGTATTTCTTCGAGAATGTTCAGACAGTGCAACATCATGACTAATGGTGCTCTAAGGCCCCACCCAGAGTCCTTTAGCCAGACTGGAGCCCCAAGAGAGGGAGTAGCACACCTTCAACATGGATCGGCCCGCAAGCCAATCAGCACAGCCACGGGATCATGCCAGAAAGTTATGGGGAGAAAGGTAAAGAAAGTGTTACCTTACAAAAAAAAGTTAAAGTGTTATATGGAAGGTTGGAAAAATGTTTTCTCCTCCGTCATTTACACATTTTGTTTTCCTCAAAACAGGTGCATTATATCCAAATCAACATTGTTTACCCCCTTTTAATAAAGTACCACGTTGACCGCCATATTGAAGGGCGATCTCGTTATCATTGCGCTCACACGACGAAACGCCGTCACGAAACACAGCTTTTTCCCCACTGTCAAGCAGTAACTCCTAAATGCGCATGTCCCGGACAAGTAGTGGCCAAAAAATAATTATTGAACGCCCTGGAATGGCAAAATATCTGGTTAGTCTCTACAGCATTTTTCTGGCATACGCTGACCGAAGTTGTGGTGGCCAAAAAACGAAAAACTGCCCAAATTTGCCTCGTTTCGGGCTTTGCCGTCATTTTACGTTACAATGGTTGCTAGGAAGCATCGGTACACCGCCATTTGTGAGACACGTAGCCGCCAGGTGCAGCCAGCATGTGTGCCACATGTCGCCGACGAGTGGCGGCCATGTGTGTCGAGCTAGGTTCAGGTTCCAATAGCGGCATGATGCAGTCACTCCTGCGTGGTGGCCAGCTGCCTAGTGCACATTGCATTCATGTGTTAGTACACGTTTTAATACATTATTTTTCGGACTTTCATGCGCATGAATCAGAACTACATTGAATGCTGGGCAAGATATCTATGAGGTACACCTTCATTTCACTCATCTATGCACTCCCAGCCATCTATGCGTCACCGATCTGGTCTTGAGCGGACGTGGCCGCATCCATCGCGTCAATGTGCGCGGTGTGCCAAGGCTTGCGAGGATAGTCCACTTGAGTATTGGATTCGAAAATTGAAGATTGACCTGGATTGTCGAGACCAGTATGGTTGTTGTGCTTGACAAGCTTCAAATGTTCAAGTCTTGACAAACTTGAGGAGCTTGAGCTTCTGATGACGATTTTGTATCTTGAAGGAGGAATTTGGAAGTACTTGATGGGAGAGTGAATGAACTTCACGGCTCAACGGCTCAAGTGCGGCTTGATCGGGTTAGACGAGTAACACTAAGACTTGGACTTGAGTGAGCTTGACAGCTTGGTACGCAATCTGGTTCGATTGGCTTCCGGAAGTTGCTTCACAACGAAAAAACCAATACGGTTGATGAATGGCGTGGGAGTCGGAGCCAACGCCGAAGACAACAAGGGCGAAAATTCATGCAGCAGAGATAAAAAGAGCACTCAGAAGTGGTGATCGCTATCGAGATCAGACGTCGGCATCCGCACACCACACTGCGCTGAGGGTCGACCAAGGAAAGCCACCGTGCCTTTGAGCTGGATTATGAGCGTGGGTCCTTGATGCTTGTTGAGAGGTTGTTTGTAGGGCCGTGTATTGACGGTGGAGAGAGCGGGAAGGGAGGGGACACGAGAAAAGAGAGAACCAGTGGTGAAAGTAGTACGATGGTCACCGTCGAGCGAGTCTGGTGACACGGTGGGCCCACGTCGCACCGGCTGTCGAAAGGTTGTGCCACTCGAACGAGGTGGCCATCCTCGTATCGAGGTGGTGCGGAAGAAGCCCTTGAGGATGAGAAACACATCCTTGAACTGGGTGTGAGATCAACAAAGGTATGCTGAGGGGAGGTGAGGTGTGAAACGGAGGCAGACTGGCAGGGAGATGAGCGGAGGAGACAAGAAGGACACCGTCAACCAACGCGTGATCTGTCAACAAATTACGCAATCGCGCACGGACGTTTAAAATTTGGGCCATATTCTCGTTCGTAGCGATAAAACCCGCCAGAAAATTCACTTTCAAGTTGCCTTCAACTTGCTTATGATACTGATTGATTCAGATACAGATTAGGTCATATGGAACATTATTATTGAGAAGTTGAAGACAGCTGGCGCGGAAACATGCCCAACACATGGCGGGCCAGGTGGCAGTAAGCTGAAAAACCAGCTGCACTTGACAGCTGGTGGCCACGAAACTACCAGCTGTGGACATGTTTCGCGGCATGTGTCTGCGCAGTGACTGTGCCAGCTGCTCCTAACGTGGGGGCACTTTGGTGGTTTAAGGAAGCTCTGAAGCGGTTTATGGTCTGTTATGGTCCAAGAAAAGGAGGGACGGTGGCGTTGACCCGGGTCTGGCAACCTGTGCGGATGGGGAGTCGGCACACCCTTGCAGACGCACCGTCGGCAGGACATTGACCCATGTCGTGCAGACTCTGCAGATCCGACGTTGACAGGCGATGTTTCCCAGGGTCAGATCGACACGTGTCTTGCAGGCTGTGTCGACGGGGTCCCTGAACGCAGTGCTTGGAGTTGGAATGCCGTGGCGAGCACGCGCACCCGATAAAGGGTAGGTATTGATTTCTCTGTCCACCAAGTGTTCCGGTCTGGATGAAGGCAGAAGAAGGTGATAAGCAAGATGATCTGATGAAGGCGGGGTATGACAAAAGTCTTCCGACCGGATCGAGCAGATCAAGAGCAGATCCGAACTTTTGCAACTGAATCTTACCCCGTAAAGTCAACCCCGCGTAATTTCGGAGAAAGTGTAGAGCCAGAAGTCCTCAATTCTGTTGTGTAGCACGTTAACTAGATTTTTCAACAGCCTCATCCGTGGCGAAGACATGGGTAACTGCTAGTATTGTTCAAAGAATATGTCGTGCATGCAGGACGACGGGAGATCGATATCTGCGTCCTCGTTGGCGTTGGCTCGTTGTGTACTGCGTACAGTTTTGTCGTACAAGCGCCCAATATCTACATTTTGTCCTTTTCTTTTGTGGTCTTCAGGCGACTCTCCCCCATAAATCCCCAAGTTCACCACGATGAGTGCCACCGAGTCCAGCGGATAGCGTTCCCGGGGGACAGAGTTGAGTTGGGATTTTCTTCAACACCTTGGATGAAAAGCAATCGAACTTCACTCTCCAATTGGAACTCACTGCTGTGCGAGCTATCACTCGGGACTTTACGGATTCCTGCGAAAGGGATAATTTCGCCACAGACCCAATTCTTTTGATGAGTCGATGGATTTTTTTTTTGCATCCCGGGTCCCTCACGTCACGTACGACATCCGACGCCACTCCCGCGTTCTTGCACCATCCGATGGTGCTTCCCAAACTTCAATAAAGATCACATTTAGTCTGTCTCCAGCGGGGCTCCACCATCCGACTCGGGTATATTCAGGCTCCACTGACAAGAATATTATCGATCTACTGACATGATGGAACGTGCATTCGGTTCCCCGTCCTCGTCGCGGAGCGAACAATGCCCAGAAGATGCCTTGGTACCATAACACGTCCGACACGAAAGGGATGGGGTCTCGGGTAGAAGGCTGGGGCCAATGGTGGGAGATTGATGAATTGCTCACGTTCTTCAAGACGGGGTTCAACCCATCAAGTACGCCCCTCTCCTGCACGGTCCAACCGACAGTCAGGAGAGGGTCATCAACTAGACCATATTACACTTGCATACTTGCACGGTCTACGGACCACAAACCGAGCACACGGGAATCATCGGTTAGTAACACCGTATAGATCTACCGGGCCGTACCGCTATCCGTCGGGACGGTTTCCATTGCCGTCGTATTGTCCGCAATGGGCAATGGAATGCTGCTACGCGTCTGTGTTGATGATGGTGCACGAAAGAAATGCATAAATCCCTCCCCCTCCCATTCAAACGACATGTAGGGATCCTTTATTCTTGTATTCAGGGAGCTATCCCCTTCTCCGCAGTCCCATGCTTCAGTGGGAGGATGTCATCGAATACCCATTGAGTTGAATCCCCACTTGCTCGCCGACACCAAGGCCGCCCCGCACTTTCGTAAATCCACATAACGTTGCTCAATTACAGCTACGATGAATTGAAAGATGCATCTGAAACTGGGTCGGGTCGCGCCTATACGTAGGTATTATTCTTGGGAATCTTCAACCATATAAAAGGCATACTTCTGGCACACCTTCACAATCAACAAACACCCCGCTCAACATGCAGTTTAAATTCGTTGCCTTCATCGCTGCCCTCTTCACAGTTGCCGCAGCGCAGAACTGCGTGAGTATCGTGGTCCTGCTGGAACCTTCAAAATGCTGAACCGTTGTGCCCAGCTCTCCATTCCTGATGGCTCCGTCTGCCCGGTGGGCTATGAAATCTGTATTACTCCTGCAATTGGCTTTACCAAGTGTTGCGTGAGTTGTATTCCTATCAAAAGGTCGTCGTGATACTCATTTGCTCCAGCCTAACACCCAGGTCTGCGGACTCTAGTGTACATCCTTGTACTGTGATTCGAATAAATGTCCAATAAAGGAGTTTACCCATGAGTGTACCCCGGCGATGCAGGGCAACCCCCGATGCCTGTGTCCTGCGTAGTGGACCACGAGTGAATCCCGTCGTGCACTAGTGGGGTGTGCATTATCTGAGACGACCCAGTTTGAACTGCTCCCCTCTGTCCCACAGACGTACCGACCCAATGAATTATATCGAGTTCGCATGGTGGGAGCCTGTTGTAAGATTTTGTGTGAAACACTGCGTTCCACCGCCTACAACTCCTGTGGGGGTCTGTGTTGATATTGTAGTGTATGTATAGGCGAGGATAGCCCCTAGACAGGCTCTCTTCAGCTCCTAAACAGATTTTGTCTAGCTCTGTGTAGCCTCTGTGTAGCCTCTGGCTCGCCTCTGTGTAGGTCCCAAACACAGGTCTGTCTAGATAAGCGGGGCTCGGTATAGGTCGTTGTGAGTGGCAGGTCCAAGCTAAACATTGACATTTTGTCGCAAAGTAGTCACTTTCAAGTTGTGAACAAGCCTTGAAATGTAGGGGCAACTTGCTATGGAGATGTTGATATGAACGATACCATCTGTCTTCTTGTCCGCCATATCGGACTTCCTGGTGATTCAAGTGTCATTTCTCCGCTTCCATCAATGCTGGTAGCATCCCAACATTACAACAAAGTACAGTTTCTCATGCGTAAAACACCGAAATGCAACGAAATTCCGCCCGATATGATGCTTGGTGCCTTCTATGCTTGAACCATAAATGTCTCTTGTTGATCTCAGTGATTACATTCAGTGAGCCTGGCCCACACTGACCCACAAATAACTATACAGACCCAAATACAGCTAGACTAATCGCCTAGACAGAGTATCTGTGCTGCGTTGTGCAGGTTGTCTAGCCACAGCTAAGTCTAGAAAGGGTCGGAACACAGTGAAACCTGAAGTTATACAACCAAGGCGGGTTCTACCCCTCACTGCGTTCAGACCCCCTTAGGCACACCCTTGCCTACGCTCGTCTACGTGGGTCAAAGTGTGTCGATGGCTGTAGGCAAGGAGACATGGGCACAGTGTTGCCTACATTCAGCTACGTCAGCCTACGTCACGTAGACATACTTCGCCTAAGTGTGTCCACAGCCGTAGAGACACCTTGGTCCCCCCACTCGTCATAACTCCAAATTTGATATATCACATGAGTCTAAATCCCACTATGTTCGTCTACATTGGTCTACTGTGGTAGACCAACGTAGGCATACGTAAACCAATGTAGACTCACATATACCAACGGTGTCTACGTGCTGTAGCATATGTAGCCAAACAGTTTGTCTACGTGTTGTCTACGCCGGTAGACACAGTGTGTGCCTACAAGGGGTCTGAACGCAGTGCCTCTGATTCACATTTTGTATTAGCCCACCCCCAGTTTGCCTGCCTAAACCTCAGTAAAAATGAAATTCTGGCGGGCAGTTTCAAGCAGGTGGCTGGTGTAATAGACCTAGCGTCTTCCGACTTGACCCCCTCAAAACTGCCTTACCCGTCGGTTTTGGCCAAATCTAAGTTGGTAGCCCCCATCCTAGTATCAATTCTGATTTTCCCCCAAAGTCACATACGCACAATTATTAATTTTTTGCAGATGCCAGCCGACCGGCATTCTGAAAATCATTTCACGCTAAGCCCACCTCTGCCACTTTCCGATTTCCTCCGCCCACTTCGCACCCATCTCGGCGCCACCTATCTATCTAGCGCGGGCCTTTTTGATTGCGCTCTCCTACCGCGCCCCCCAACCCTCCCGCACTCACCACCAAACGTGTTCATGCGACGCGTTGTTTGGCGCTGTGCCAACATCCCCCGGCCGGATGAGCGTGCGCTGTCATCTCCTGTCATTGCGCCGCCCTTTGGACACCCTACGACGACCCTATTAGTGCTGCTTTCGCCCAGCCACTCCACCTCGTCCCCAATCCACGGCCCCTCTTTGTTTACTCCCCCTACGCTACTCTAGGGGCCGCCGTAGTAGTCGCCGCCCCCGCCGCATACTCTTGCTTTGGCCTCTGTCCGCTACTTCCCCTCCGTCCCATTCCAATTCGTCGCGCGCCCTTTCTCACTGCATACCTACAGCTGTACAGCGGCAAACAAGTCCTGTTACCGGTATTTGCCTGCCGCACTGTCTCGAACTTAACTATTGGACGAGGGTCACCTAACCCTAGGAAAACACCTTTACGCACCCGTTGGCGACGCCTCTGCGCACCTGTCTGGATTCATAGCGTCATTTTATTGTTCAAAAATAGAGGTTTCAATCGATGTCTGGCTTAAGTTCTTTCGCCTCTGGTGCCTTCCTCATTAACCCTGAAAGCAGACACTCGGGTTCTTTTCCAACTCGAATTGTCCCCCAGTCTTTCATTCGTTCGCCTCAGGACCACAAAGCTCCAAATGACCACTGCTTGCTTCTCTGGTTCTCAGTGTCGTGATTTGTTTTCCCATTGCCAACACGAGCCGCTTCATTATCATAATTCCGTCCTACATGCGTCAAAAATTCGTCGCTAAACCACTCAGCGTTGGTATTCGCCCATTTTATTCAACAGTTCATGAAATATGGTCAGCCCTCCGGCCCAACTCGATTTCAACAACGGTTCCAATTGCTCTCCTTGCGCTCTCCGGCTGCCCATTTCGCAATCCAATCTGTAAGCACATACAATTCATACCAGCATTCTCAGATGTGTGGTTGTGTTAAGCTCTGAACTTGCTGCCGTGGAGCCCTTCTGCATTTTTGGCGGACAATTTCTGTATTCTTTGATCCTTCGTTCCACACTTACTACGCCGGGCCTTTTATCCGGTCGCGTACAAACTGTTTCACTGCGTTCAGACCCCCGTAGGCACACACTGTGTCTACCGGCGTAGACAACACGTAGACAAAGCCATTTGCCTACATATGCCTACAGCATGTAGACACTGTTGGTGTATGTGAGTCTACATTGGTCTCTGTATGCCTACGTTGGTCTACAGCAGTAGACCAATGTAGACGAACATAGTGGGATGTAGACCCATGTGGTATATGAAATTTGCAGTCATGATGAGTGGGGGACCAAGGTGTGTCTACGGCTGTGGACACACTTAGGCGAAGTATGTCTACGTGACGTAGGCTGACGTAGACGAACGTAGGCGAACGTAGGCAAGGCTGTGCCGATGTCCCTTTGCCTACGGCGATCCACGCACTTTGACCCATGTAGACGAACGTAGACGAACGTAGGCAAGGGTGTGCCTACAGGGGGTCTGAACGCAGTGTTTGCTGTATATCCATGATAATTAACAAATATTCTCATTTCGTTTCACCAACGATGTCCGGGTGCCGGAGCGAAGCGATGACTCAACTTGTACATTTACCCCTATCTTAGCTTACATCATTTATTTGTGTCGTAAATACCCACACATATTTTGATCCTCGTACCATCTCGTGTCCAGTGCAAGGCTACATGCCCAGAGGCTGCAGCGGAGCACCTCATCCCTCAAATGAAAAACTTACCTGTGGGCTAGTTTAGCCACCAATATCGCAGTATCATACCGTCTCTAACTCCTCTAATCTCACGCCACTTTTGCACGCCATCGACACGGTATCTTTCTCCCATTTTCGTACTCAACCCCTCAGGCCCTCGTTCCACATTCTATTGCCAAAATCTACTCTACCATTATCGGATCACCAACCCTTTCCAAGAACCTACGTCCCGGGCATCTCTCTCTTCCACAGCGTATCCTCAAACCATACAAGCCTTCCCTCCCCTCCTTACTGCGCGCCAGCGGCGTCCAAGAGCGATCACGACATTCCCTTTGGAACGTCTGAGCTGTTTTGGCTCCCCGCGGCGCACGTCACAAGGATACGGTGCATCTATCGCATGTGCAGGGCCGCGAGCCCGCTCTCCCCGCCTACTCTCCCCCCACCGGCCTTGCCCGCTCCCCCTCTTCCTCGTAGTGCCTCTCTGCGCCTCAAGGACGCACCCTCCAAAATCCCCGATGCGTGAATGGCTTGGCGATATATTTGGGAACTTTTTGAGTTTCTATCCCTTCCACTTCTATATTGTAGCCTACTACTCACTGTCCTCGGCCTCGCGAACAGAACCCTAGTCTTGGCTTCGTTCGTATGCACATGCTAAGCGGAGTTGAGGCTATAATAAGATATCCCTTACTGAGCCTTGAGATCCAGACTGTCTAACCTCTGGCTGCGCAAGGTCGTCTCCTCCTTGTCTCTGTTTTCGTAGCGTTCGCATTCTTCATCTCTTCCACTTTCACATTTCCTCAAAAACCATATGCCATTATGTGTGCATGAAATGACATACTGCGGAAATTCGGGGAGACGTCCGATGCTCTTCCTTTCTTTCAGATTCGTTGTACTACTGACATCGAAGGACGGCCGGCCGCGACTTTCTTTTAGCTGTCAGTGGACCCGAATCGAATCTATGATGATGGAGCACGCTGGCCGGTTTCAACTTGTAGCCGCTCGGTATAGATCGCATTCATTCTCTTGTATCTGATTTATTCACGCACAATTTGGCGCAGGCATTTCGGCGTCAAACGAATGAATGGACAGCAGCAATATCGATTTGGAGGATGCGGCGAGTGTATTTAGTCAAGTTTTACTTCTTCATCTCACTTCGCAGACCCATGGCCGACAATCTTCGCGCCGCACACGAGACTGCAGAGGTTTTCAAGCAGGGAACGAGGTGAAGTCCAGGTCAGAAATATATGCACCTCGATCTCGACCTCCAAACCCGCCGGCGGCTGGCCCGACTCCAGCCCTAGCGTTCGAGCTCCCTCAGGCCAGTCCCATGTCTCATACCTTCAAATTCGCCATTCCAGGCCAAAGCTGGGCGAAGATTGCTATTCGATACCCGCACAAGGCGCCACCGGCCGCCACGGCCGTCACTGTCGAGGTCACTTGCTGGCCTGTACCAAGTTTCTGGCACGTCAAGTCGCTCATGTCAATGATCAGATCATAGCCAAAGGGAACACAGTCACGGGCATCGGCCCTGTACAGCCCTGGAAGGGGTTGCCACCCAAGCTATCATAAAGAAGAGTGAGGGCTTGACGCGGGGCAGCACCGTGACTGGTTCGCTGGGCGTGGCGCCATCGTTCTTCACTGCTGGTGCGAGCGTCGGTCCAACGCAAACCGTGACAGAGGGAGATCACGGCGCCAGGGCCGGTGGAGGTCGCGGAGAAAGTTAAAGGGATGATTATCGATGGTAGCTGGACGATGACCGAGGCAGCCACCCCCGATGGCGAGGGCCTGGATGGTCCGGTGACGTCTGGCGCGGGTCTGTCCTTCAACCTCACGCAACAGCCCGGCCAGGTCGAATACAAATGCGTTGTTGTGCATCAGAGTCCTGGGAGTGAAGCAGTCCGCAGTCCGATTACGCACTCGAGACCTTTACCAATTCGGCGGAATTATAATCAGTGGAAGTGACCTTATTATCATGGCCTCCGAGTCGTACGAAATATTTCTTGTTTACTGGATGTCATGCACAATTAGTTTGTGTTCAGTGATATGGGCAGGGATCTTGAGGAGAGAGTCGAGACTTACTTCTCCAATTTCATCCCAGCGTCAAAGATGGTTTGTAGCGCTGTACGCGCTGAAAGTATTTCTCCACGCACGAAGATTAAATATACTCCTTGCGCCGTACAGTGGGCGCGGTAAGAGGACCGGACCCGAGGGGTAGCGGCGTAAATTCGTTCTCGGTGCGCGCAGGACTTGGAGATTTAGAAAGAGGGATATACGATATATCCCATTTTCGTAGGTAAGCACCCGGAAGTTTGAGGCAGATCCTGAAATCAAACTGAATTGGAAGGATGACAGGACAATCCACTATTTGCTACAAATAAGGAACGCCTTAAGCTAAGTATTCGGAGTCTGTTTTATCGCGGTTAGTCCAACTGTGAGTCGCGCGATCTTTGCCTTGGTATCATCGGGTGGGAGTATGTTCCACGCCGTTTGAAGTTCCTGCGACGAATACAGAGGAGGCTGTCCACCGCTCCACGTTCAGCACAAAGGGATGACGAAACAACTGGGACACGCACTGGGAAAGGTACATCCGTAGCCAGTTGGCTGGGGCGCGCGGTCGCCACGAAACTGCCGTCAACATCAAAGCACTCGGCCTGGAAATTTTGCGCAATTGGCGGCTGGATCAGGAGTTGATTCGTGTTGTCTTCAGGTTTGGAGGCGACCAGGAGCGGACCGACGCGAACCTCAGAGCCGAGCTGCTCGGGCTCAAGGGGTTCAGGTTTTACGAGCGCGATGTATGCCTGGCGCGACTTCTCGAGCTGTTGCGCGAGGCTGCAATCCTTGCTATCGCCTCGAACACCTTCTGGAATGCTGAACTTTTCAACGCCATCCAATTGCATCAGATTACCATAAGTCTAGAAACGGCTTCTCGCACCTTTGGAACTTTCCGCCAGGAAACAGTGTCTACAGCAAATATTGCGCAGATGGAAGGTGTACTTCCCCGATTGTCTCTGGCATTGTTGAGTGCAAAGCTCTGTGCACTGTAGGAGGATCAGAACCAACGGGCGACTGGAAGAACGCCTGTCTCACGTCAGGAGGTCGTCGGCGATGTATAGCCCAGCACCCAACTCCGCGTCTGCACCAGAACTCCCATCGGACCCGGACGTGAAAAAGCTGAACACAGCCGTCAGTCCTAGGAAATCAAACCTGGAGGTCGTCGATGGCGGTTTCAACACCGCCCCCTTTTCTTTCCAGAATGCCGCTGTATTCTGTTGGCCACCGTTGTTTTATTTTTGCCAGTGAGTGGATGCATGGCATCACCTGTAATATGGCGCTTACATTGTTAGTTCCGTGAAAGCCAACGAACTCGCGGACGGGAGCCCGGGTGAACAACCTCCTAAGATTCTTCGAGAGTCTTCCAATCCTCTTACTTAAGCTTGGAACTCGGCCCTGTATCCCCTTGAGGCGTGATCCGGAAGAGTTCGACCCAACAGATATGGCTCTGGGACTGTACGCCCTCCTATCCAGGCCGGCGGTCGCGGATGACAGTGATTCAGTGGCCTCCGCTGTTGTGAAAGACACTGACCCGGCTACTGCCTCTGAAGTCGTTGGTAGCTCGGATGCTGGGAGGGGTGCCGAGGTTGACGGCGAGAATGTGTTCAAAGAACTAAAGCTGGATGGGGATGGCACAAATGGAACAAGGGGACACTTGAAGTGAAACAAATGGGTCAACAAGCTTATGCAAGGAGTTCTCAACTCACAGCGTCGTCTGGAGGAGGATTTGGCTCTGCACCGCTGGAGGGAGGTTCACTGGATGGCGGAATAGGCGGAGGAATCGGCGGGACCGTGGGTGGTGCTGGAGGCGGTGGAGATCCTCCATCTCCAGTGCTTGGTGGGATAGGCGGAGGAATAGGCGGTAGAATCGGCGGCGTGCTGGGCGGCGCTGGAGGCGGTGGAGATCCTCCATCTCCAGTGTTTGGTGGGATAGGCGGAGGAATAGGCGGTGGAATCGGCGGCGCGCTGGGCGGCGGTGGAGGCGGTGGAGATCCTCCGTCTCCCGTGATTGGTGGCGGAAGAACCGGTGGTGGAATAGGTGGAGGAATTGGCGGCGCTGGAGGCGGTGGAGATCCTCCGTCTCCCGTGTTTGGTGGTGGAAGGACCGGTGGTGGAATAGCGGGAGGGGTAGGCGGAAGGCTCGGCGCGATCGGCGGGACCGGAGGTCCTCCGTCTCCGGTATTCGGTGGCACGCTGGGCGGCGCTGGAGGTAGAGGAGCAGCGGCACCCGTCGTTGTTGGAACACTTGCCGTCTCGCTGGTGATTGCAGAGGGCTGTGTTTTGTCAGCTGAAAACTTCATCCATCGTTAGTAATGATACACACAGGGACTAAAGTCGGGCCTTCGGTTGGCAGTGCAACCGGAGCAGTCGAGGGCGGAACTTCAGAGATGGGCTGACCAATGTTTGAGGTCTGCGATGTTACGAGTTGCCACGATGCGCACTAGCCAACGATGATTGTGCTTACGGCTATGATTACAATGCTGCTTGGGACGGACTCCGAGCTCAACACGGCGCTGAAAGGATTAGACCCTGTACTTAAAAGGATTCCGGAAGACTGATTCTTCCTGTCAGGACAACATAAAGTCGGCATCGAGATCGTTTACCAGCGGGACCGATGGTAACGACAAGGAAGTAGTTGCAGGTGTTCCTGAAAAACTTACATGGATCGAACGGATGATAAATACATGGACATACCGCTGGGAGGAAGTGATAGAACCGAATCTTCCAACTCGCTTGAACTTGAAGAAATGGCGATGGTCGAGATCGAGGGATCCACCGTAGGCGGGATGAAAGTCACCGTTGACACAATTGATGTCACAGAATCTGGGGCGACATTGTTCTCAATAAAAGTGAGCAAAATACAGAGCTTTGTGATTTTAGGTTGGAATTAGACCTGCTTACTGTGAACGTGTCTGCCTGACGAATCTGCTGTCATCTTAATCTTAGTGGTTTATAGTGAAACGAATGGATCACATTACCTGTAATGTGCAGGTGGCATTCCCCGAAATGGTGCAGGTACTGTCGGATGGGGTACGTATTGGAACTCCAGCGACAGATGCCCCCAGGAGAAAACAGAGCATAGCGGAGGGTAGTACTGAGCGAGGGAGCTGAACGCATCTCAAGTTTTGAGGAGAGTAGGTTGGAATCAAATAAAAGGCGAGAGGCCAGCTCGCTGATAAAGAGTGGGCGGGTTGCTAGCCACCGCGCCTTTTTCAGGGTCTATATAGCCAAATGACATCAGACGTGAGAGTGGAAAATGCAAGTGATCAATCGACCTTGATCTTTGAGTAATTCACGTAGAAGTGACAACGGACATTTAGTCAAGGAGGTTTTGTATTTAGACGAAACATCTTCTTGTGTCACATAAGGTCAGTCAAAACACCCTCGATGCGGATGAAATGAATGGAAGTTCCGCAACAGAAGAGGTGATGAACACAGTCAAATTTATACACCAGCTTTTCGCAGATCGCCAGGATCATCCGCACTACGACAGTTCTTCTCAGTCTTTGATAATCTGAATGGGATATTTCTGCACCAGATTAAATCACTGATCAAGCGACGAGTATCGGCATTGGAGGAACAAATTTACGTAAGGGTGGTCGGATGGAGAGCAGCCGACTACAGTCGTCTTGAAGCTGTCGGGAGCGCTATCGGTGTGGTAGAAACGGCGGAAGAAACATGAAGAGGACAGATCGCATTGGTTGGCCTCTCGTGTTGATAACTTGAAAGAATCAAGAGGTCATCCTTTAATTAGACGAAACATCTTCCTGTGCTACACAAGATCAGCCGAAACACCCTCGATGCAGATGAAAGGGATCGATGGTTACGGAGCAGAAGAGGTGATGAACACAGTCAAATTTACACACCAGCTTTTGGCAGATCGCCAGGATCGTCCGTTGACTACAACAGTTCCTCTTAATGGGATACTTCTGCTCAAGATTTCATCATTGATCAAGGCCCGAGTATCGTGTCAGAATTGGGAGTTTCTGAAGAACAAAATTGCGTAGCCGTGGTAGGCTGGAGAGCAGCCGACTATAGGCCTACGCCATCGGTGTGGTAGAGACAGAAGGTGGAGGAAGCATAAACAGGACGGATCGCATTAGTTAGCGTCTCGTGCCAGGCTGAAAGAATCAAGTCTGGGACTCAGAGGCTATGCATGGCTTGGCGTGGCGTGATCAGAGAGACGAACATGAAATTGACAGGATGCTAATGATTTTGAGATGGACCCAAAGTGGATGCGCCGGGGGAGGAGGTAGAGGTAGAGGAGTGACGTACTGGACGTGGTATGCCGTCGAGGTGCTGAAGTACTTGTACACCCAAAGTGCGCGTGGAAGACGACTCAGAGAGTTACAGACTCGTACTTCGCGGGCGTGGGAAGTGTACCCGAGTTGCGTGGCGGACGTAGAGCGCAAACCGCCAGCGCTACGCTCGAGTTTGATTCTGGGAACCATAGCTTCAGGAATAGAAATACCCCGGACCCGGACGAATAGCAGATCGGCCGGGACTCTGTATACAAGTCCTCCTGAGACGATTTGTATGGCGGCGGAGCACCAGTAGCCCTTTGGAAATTACCATATTGACCCAGAGTTCGAAACGAGCAATGTGAATGGGCGCCGAACATACTAGTCGTTGACGACGTGGCAAGGAGAAGAAAGAGCCGATCAGCGCCGATCGACCCGCCACCTTCGGGCCTTCGGCCGTCGGCTCACGTGGTCCTCACCACTTGGCGCTCGCCACGACGTCCCTTGCGATGTCCTCGCGCTTCGGCGCCTGGCAGAACTCTAGTAATATCGAGCCAGCGTGGCGGGAGCCCGCTGCAAAATTTTGTGTGAAACCTCATGTTATCCAATCAAGGTAGCCTCTGATTCATATTTGTATTGAGCTTACCCAGCCAGATTGCTTGAATAAACCTAAGTAAAAATAAAGTCTTGCCATGACTCATACTCCCGGTTCGACCGAATCAATGTCGATAATCAACAGTTTAAGAGATTCAGAGGCTGGGAGATTAAAGACTGCTCAGTGAAGAGTGACCATAGACTAGTAATAACCCAAGTAACCTGGGGCCTAGCACTGATGGCCACAGTGTGGTATATGGCACATTATTTCCGATCCAAGCACCTAACATGCGGCAAGTTTGGCCATCGGGGATGATCCTCAGAGTATTATCTATTGCTCCAATCCGCATTTCATGGTTTATACGTCGCTCTCGTAGCACCTTAGCACGATATGCAGCCGTGACAAAGGGTAGTAGCACAGTTTTATGTTCGTTGAATTTTGCGGTCGATGCGGCGCACCATAACCGGAGAATTTCCCAAAGCGTGTCAAGTGAGTCTTCAGATGACAGGTATACAGTGGTATCATCTGCGAAGAGGGAAATTATAAGATTTTCATTTTTACCGGGTATTTCGACTCCTTTAAGGTCTGAATTTCGTAGTAAACATGCTAGGGGTTCGATTGCCAGGTTGAATAACAGGCATGAGAAGGGATCACCTTGTCTGACCCCACAGGTTACGACAAAAAGGTTCACTCATTTCTCCATTAATCATTACAATTGTCTCGGCTTTGGTATAGAGGGATTCAACTGTGTTGCAAAATTTGGGTGGGAAAATGTGCTCAAGGACTCGCAGGAGGTACTTGTGGTTAATTCTGTCATATGCTTTTTCTAGCTATATTATTCGATCCTCCTCCACGACTTCAGTGTAGTTAAGGAGGGATTTTGCCAGTTTCACCTGGTCCTCAATCTTTCGTCCTTTCATAAATCCAGCTTTGTTGGAATGTGTCATGATTCAGCATGCCTTCAACCTTTTCTCGCGCAGTTCAAACGTTAAACCCTGGACACCCTGGGTTATCGAAACGACGAGACTGGGCAAATATCTAGCATATTTGCAACCAGAGACAAGATGACATATGCAGAATAACCAACCAGGTGTTATTTATATTCTCTATTGGAGATTGGTGGCGATCAGACTCGGAATAACCAACCAGGGGTTATTCAATATGTCTTTCCGCTAAACTGAAACGACAATTGGGATACCCCGATCACCCGTCACCGCGATTGAACACCTAGGAGCATCCGATATTTCATAAGGAGTCAACCATCAGTTTCAGGGGATACAATATATAAACTCGGTAGAATCTACATGTACCCTGGATTCTACCTTGTCTAATATCAAGTCTACTTCAACCTGACAACGGCGCAGCACTTTCTCACCATGACCACGAATGATGCTCGTACACATATCATCTTCTCCTCGAGTTTGGTGACTAGGCGGTAATTTCACCGCCTTACAAGACTACCACAACATCCCGCCTCAACAGCTACAGCCAAACTTCCCCTCTAGTGTTGGGTTGTTCAGTGCTGCCCTCTCGTTGTCTGTTGCCATCACTCATAACTGGGTTATTCGACTATCGTCCCGGCCAGGTTATTCACTGTCCCGCCAACACCAGGTAGACTCAGGGCTTGTCTTGACAGAATGCTCAAGACTGGGTGCGACATCCATTAATCGCAGAAAATATCTTTGTCATTAGTTTGTAGTCACAGTTGAGGAGGGTTAATGACCGATAGTTACTAATCAAGGACCAGTCTCCCCTTTTAGATGCTGGGCATATCCAACCAACGTTAAAGCACGACTTGTCTGTGATGCCGTATTTTTCAACATCTTCGTAAACCTCTGTAAGGAAAGTCAATACATCAAACATTTCATGGTCTTTTCCCTGGATTTGATGGAACAAGATCTCCAGTGTTCTGTAAAATTCATATGGAATTCCTTCCATTCCCGGTGCTTTCCCATTGTTGGACAGTTTGAGAGTGTTTCGCAGTTCATCTGTTGTTATATCCTTATCCATATCGTGGAATCTCCTTTGAGACAAGTGCACCTTGCATTTTTCCAATGTGATTTCAGTTGCCATAACTCTCCCATATTCATCTGGCTGATCCTTCACTGCGTTCCCACCCGTCCTAGACTCAGCTGAGACTAGGCGCTGTAGGTTGTGCCAGATGGAGTTAGGTCGGTGTAGGTCCCTACACAGCCCCCCATCTAGGCGACTACACGTAATGTCCGTCTGGCTTTATGGGTACCCAGTAAGGCGGCTAAACTCAAGTCAGTGTAGATGAGGGTAGCTCGTGGAAGGTGAGGGTAGCTCCTTAAACTCAGCTGCACAGACCTAGACTTACGTTTAAATGTTGAACATTTCCATCATCTAATATTCTGAGCAACCAGGTCCCTTTCCCCCTTGCGTAGGTGGCTACAAGCACCTGTTGCAACCTACACAGATCCTGCGAGACCTAGACCTACCTGTGCCAACCTAGCCAGAGCCAGACAGACCTCCACAGACTATTCTCTAGGCACCTAGCCTCAATCATCAATGTAGCTACTTCTAGGTTCCTACACTCAAGCTGAGTCTAGGAAGGGTCAGAATGCAGTGCTTGTCTTGAATAGAATTGTGATAGTCCCTGGCAATCTTTGCCAGCTGTTTCGGACGAGTTTCGTAGTGTGGAACTGACAGATTCGTGTTGTCATCAACCTTGAATTCATGAATTGATTCTTTAGTATGATAACCTTTGGCTGAATGTGTCCAGGACTTTGTATGCAAGGTTTCGCCTTCAACATCATAGCGCGCTTCCGATAACACCTTCTTTTTTTTTTTTCAGATTCTTCCTTCAGAAGGTCAGAAATCTTTTTCTCCAGCAAATAAATAGCCAAAGACTTCTCTTCCTGCGGCATATCCTCCATCAGGAAAAAAGCACATGGTTACGTAGTGCTTGGTAGCCAAAATACCCATGGTAGCCCCGTAGGCAAGTCCCCTTATGGTAGCAGCTCGTAGCCACGTGCCACGGTCTGGTAGCTTCTCGTCAAGAGGTGTGCGATCTCTGGATCACCCAATACTTCACACGACCCACCCCCCCAAAAAAAGGAAGTGATCATCAAACCATCACCACGCGACGTGCTTGTCGTCTTCGCCTGTTCTCTGCAAAGCCCGTCGTATCTCAGCACTTCTCTAGCTCACTCTGCAAACAGTATGGAATCATAACTGTGTAAATGCTGCCTCTGTCAAAAAATACTATTCCTTCGACACACTACAATTGTTTTTCGGCTGTACTAGTACCAACAATGAGCTTATCAAGGAGACAGGACTGGCGCGATGGGACACGCAAAGTTCTCTGTTCTCGATGCTTTCGGTATGTATGTATCGCACGCGGGTTCAAAGCGATTGACGTGCTGGTCTCGGAAAGGGAGGTGGCTGTGTTTCCGCAGGGATCCGGGATCAATTCAGCTGTCTCGCTTATTCAACATCAAATTGAACGATCCAGAGATCACTCACCTCTTGCTTCTCGTAGCACTGGGTAGCTCCCACGCATAGGCTCCCGTAGCGCCTCGTAGCACCTAATAGCCCTCCCTTTCCACTTAGGAACACCCAATAGCGCACAATAGCGCACAATATCACAGAGTAGCCAACAATAGCAAATCATGTAAAATTGGGAAAAATAATATATTCCAGCTATTGAATACACATCGCGTACACCATTATCAAGAGTTCTCGCGCTATCTAAACCAGATCCGTTCGATATCTGTAAGGAGAACAATAAATATAAATCACAACAAAAAAAAACAAGTACAGCTCACCCGGTGGGATGCTGAGGTTATGAACTATTCGGGCGCTGCGAGGACTTGAGATTTTCCCTACGTGTCGTTATCAAAGCCAATTGAAAGATATATAGGAATGAAGAAAACTCACCCGGGAAAACCCTCGTATCCTTGATTGTGTACTGCGAGGAGATAAATGATTGAGGCAAAGCCGAGTCTGAGGTGGATAGTCAGAGATGTCAGGAGGGAGTTTACAACTCACCTGTCATGCAGGCGCTCTAAGACATGGAAATGCATCGCGAAGATGGAGGGAGTGGGAAGAAGTAGTGAAAGAAACCCGAAACAAAGCCAGGATAGCGAGAACTTTGAAGGGTGAGACCTCCGGAAACAATTTGCGTTTGCGGCCATCTTGAAACAATCTCCCGACAATGTTGCAGCCATCTGAGAGTGTTGTGGAATGCACAGAAGAGGAGATATTGAGGAGGATGGCTTGCGATGTTGCAGTGTCTTGAGTTGAGCACATTAGGCCCTTTGGATAAAACAGGAGAAAGACCGAACATGCTATGCGATTCATTGGGACCCAGGAACACGGCCAACCAGATGTTACAATATGTGCGAGCCCGAGCTGTGTTCTCGGCATGGAAAAGGGGAGAATGAGGGAGGGAAGAGAGGGGAAGATGGGGGGGAAGGAAGAAAGGCGACTAACCAAAGTTGCGTTAGCAACAAACAATCACGCGTAATCTTGAATCATGCTCAGATATTACCGAATATTAACACACGGGTTGTCGAAGTGGATACAAAGATCGATATCATGTTTGAATGCCCAGGTATACTGCTTTCTAAAGGCTCACAGAGATCTTTTTACAAGGTTATACGGATTCTACAACCCAGACCTCAGCGGAAAACCACATTTATAAATCTAGATCGCATCCGCTGTTCAGTCCATAAGGTTTGTGGGTACACACCTTCAGTTGAAACTATCTGGAGATCAATCTGCTCTGCGACTCTACAACGCTTAACATGTGAATTCTTCTGGAAATGCATACATAACACATTTAGGGTTGGTGATTTCTGGTCCCACATTGATACACTTGAGATATACAGACGATGTCATGCTTGTGGAGTCCCCGAATCCTTAGAACACATAGCATTGGAATGTGGTGCATCGGGTCAGAAATTAATCTGGGACCTAACACGTGAACATTGGTCTAAACAATAGCCAACTTTGAACTGGGGCCTGATTCTGGGATGCAACCTCGTAAGGTTTGAATCAGTCAGGAAGGTCTCCATCCCACAGAAGGGGAAACTATTTGCTATTCTTGTCTCCGTTGCATGACTATATGGAGCCTCCGGGTAAACCAAGTAATTACAAACCCAGACAGGATACTCACTGAATCAGTTATTCATAACCAATGGTTGAAAGCTATTAGTGGGGCCTTTCAACGTGACCGCCTTTTGACTAGTGTTGCCGCGACTCGAAAAGTCGAGTCGTGACTTGGCAAGTCGACTTGATTTCAAGTTCGACTCGACTCGACTCGACTTGGCTGAGTGAAGTCACTCCAAGTGACTTCAAGTCGACTTAAGTCGGTCAAGTCGAGGGCTTTTTTTCAAGTGGCTGCAGTGACTGCCACATTGCATAGGAATAGGGGACAAATGAATTACAATCAAGATTGTGCAGGAAATGATGAAACAGCGTTTAATCTGCACTCACACCAAGTTCCTGTGTCTATTTTACAAGTCAGACACATTGAAAGCTCTATACAATGGATGTCGGATTTAATACATATTTTTTCAGATTTAATCAGTGTCCATAACTGGCTTAAAACGCAAACTGCCTCACGTGTAACATAGGCGTGACGAGTATCACGTTGTGTCACACTCGTGACATTCGGTCAAAAAAAAAAAAAGGAAATTGTTCCAATCGCAACTACTGATAAAATTAAACCTTTGTTAAAATTACCTGACTTAAGTCACTCGAGTCGGTTCAAGTGGACTTGCACTAGACTTGGAGGTCGCAGTGAAGTCATCAAACAACTCGACTTGACTCGGCTCAAGTCGACTTCCGTAAGTCGACTTGGGGGGGCCAAGTCGGAAGTCGCGGCAAAACTACTTTTGACTGATAAATTTCGATTTGGATCGCTTACGTTGAAAAACAACTGGTTTTAAATACATGGAGTGGCCTACTTATGGACGAAGACTCATTGCCGGATGATTGACACATGAGGGGTTTTAGTGGGTATATGGCCCATAAATGATAGACATGGGATAGGATAAATTAAGAGTCCCACAGTGGTTTAAAAGATGTGCGTAATGGCATTTCCCCCTGGACAAAATTCACCGGCACCGACTGGCTAATACCCAGCAATCCAGCGGATGAGCTTCGAATGTTTCTGTAGACAAAGTTTCATTATCCCAAATGCTCCCAAAAAAAAAAAAAAAAGGTCTTGGCGGGCAGTTTCAAACATGTGCCTGGTGAAATAATCTCGGCTCCAGATGTTAGTGCGGGAGGATCAACGATCCGAGGCACAAAATGATGAGAAATCAGCCGAAGGATCACCGCCCTAACATATGGTGCACTTTGATCGTAAAGGGTGCGCTCAGTGACATCAATCATGGGTGTCACGGGCCGAATCTTCAATTACTTTTGCTCTTAGGGATGTACTGAGGCCCAAAATAATACCAAATTCGCATTAAAAACCTCCAAAACACCACACTAATTACTTTGGTTCAGTTACATGCGACGGATTGGAAGTAGATGGCCAAAAGCATTTGTTTTTGGTTGAAAATTCCGAAAACATGGGCACAACGTGCGAATTTAAAGCGGAAACTGCGCCAGTGTATGTTCAATACTATTATAACACTGTTTTACACCTCATAAATTTATGTGGGATGAAAATAAGCGCGTTCAGCAGCTGCAGAAGTCCATGTTAAGCAAGCATCAATCGGAGGATTGCCCAGAAACTGATGATATCACTTTGGAAAACATGATTTATACAATATAGGGTGGCCCAAAGTCTTCTCAGGTCATGAAACAAGGGATAAGACATTTTATATGGTCCAAATTCTCTGAATTGCGTTCAGAATGTGTGCATCACTGTATCCCCAATAAGACCAGTAAAATTGTGTTCAAGGGACCTAGCGTGTTCCAGAACGTATGAAGAGCATATCTATCAAGTTTCAGAGCGATAGGATAAAGGATGGGGGAGCAAGAAATATTTTGGTTTAGTGTGACGTGAACGCTTCCTTTACGATCAAAGTACACCAGACGTTGCTCTCCCATCAAAATCTGCCTCGACGACATCTGCACATTATATCCCCGTTGGGATCCCTGCCCGCGAGTGCAGCGAGCAACTGCCCTATAACATCTGGGAACGAGACTACTGGTGAAACAGACCTAGCACCTCCCGACTTGAATCCCTCAAAACTGCCTTTCCCATCGGGTTTGGCCAAATCTGATCGATTCTGATATTTCCCCCAAGTCCCAGATCAAGCGCACAATTATTGAATGTTCTACAGATGCCAACCGACCGGCATTCTGAAAATCATTTCAACCTAGGCCCACCTCTGCCACTTTCCGGTTTCCTCTGCACACTTCGCACCCACGGCGCCACCTGTCTGTCCATTTTTGACCTACCGTGCCCCTATTCCCCCCAACCCTCCCGTGCTCATCACCAAACACGTTCACGCGACGCATTTGTTTGGCGCTGTGTGCCAATATCCCCTGACCGGATCAGCACGTGTGTCATCTCTTGTGCACGATGACCCCAGTCCCGCCACCGCATTGCCACCGCATACCCTTTCTTTGGCCTCTGTCCACTACTTCTGCCATCCGTCCCATTCCAATTTGTCGCGCGTCCCTTCTCACTGCATACCTACGGCTGCACAGCGGCAAGCAAGTCCGGTACCGGTGTTTGCTGCCGTGCTATCTCGAACTTAACTATTGGACGAGGGACCAGGGCTACCTAACCCTATTGGGCGACACCTTTACGCACCCGTTGGCGACGCATCTACGCACCCATCTGGATTTATCTCGTCAGAACGCGTGCGATCTGTAGAGATATTGCTGTCAGTAGTAAAAGTGCGCAATTTATGTATCTTCTCTGAATCTTTCGCTGACTCTACTCATCGTCGTCCTGCCATTCCGCTGAACCGCGCGCCCTCACCTCCCCCTCCACCCACCCGCCCCTCCGGTTCACCACCTATTACCTCGAGACCGTCCTTGTTCCCTACCAATGCCTGCTGCAACAATGCATCCACTGCGTATCCTCAAACCATACAAGCCTTCCCTCCCCTCCTTCTTACTGCGTGCCAACGGCATCCAAGGGCGATCACGACGTTTTATTTGGAGTCTTTCAGTCGCTTTGGCTCCTCGCTGCGCACGTCACAAATTATACGGCGCATTTCCCTCATGTGCACACCGACGAGCCCGCCTTCCCCAACCCCACCGACCTTGCCTGCTCCCCTCTTCCTCGTAGCGCCTCTCTGCGCGTCAAGGGCGCGCCCTCCAAAATCCCCGATGCGTGACAAGCTTGGCGATACATTGGGAAATTTTTGAGTTCCTATCCCTTCCGCTTCCTATATTGTACCCTGTTACTCGCTGTCCTCGGCCTCGTGCGTTCAAGCGACCCTAACCGTAGTCTTGGCTTCGTGCGCATGCACATGCTAAGCGGAGTTGAAGCTATAACAAGATATCCCTTAGCACCCACTCTCTGAGCCTCGAGATCCAGACTGTCTAACCTCGGGCTTCACTGCCATCCTCTGCATCCGCGACGGGGTCTGCGTTAATATCGCCACCACCTGCATTCTCCTCATCTATGCCAGCCTCTTATACTGCATTCCCACCCGTCATTGCAAACAAAACTAATCTTTCAGGTCCTATCGCAGGCGCGGTAGTCGGCGGCCTAATCATTGTGCTTGCGGCGGTGAGGCTCTTCCTTTGTCGAGCCCGTCATCGAAGGCAAAGGCGCGACCTTCTCCCTGTGGCAATCTTATAACACAGGAGGTGCCCACTGCTGCTCCTTAATTCTTCAGTACGTTCGCCTCCTGTAATACACGACTATCCCCACCGACCCAGGCAGTCTCCCGTGGAGTTCTGGCTATGCAGGAGAAGGCGCGTTACGCGGCACGTCTAGAGCAGGAAATTCGAGACCTTGCGGAGCAGGCAGAGGTATCCGCGGCGGGCCAGCCGGACCATACCAATGCGCAGCTGCTGGTAGAGATTCGGGTGTTGAAAACCCAGATCAGCGCACAGCAGCAGCAACTTGAACAGATGCAAGCGGCGATAGATGTGGGGCTTCCGGAATACACGGCTGGCCTAACCTAGTACATTTAATACCGGTGGACATTTCATTTGATTCGTTTGGACATTTTACGCTAATGGCAGACCTGATGAGAAATCGAAATCACTTAGACTCTCCGTTTATTCCTCTTTTGCGAGGAACCAGAAACAGAACAAAAATGAGTTCTATTCACCCAACCAATCTCAGCGTGGTTGTTTTCTCCTACAAATGCACCCAGTACCGACAGAGTCCTCCCCTATCTCTACATCCACCACTGGGGGCCTCAAACGACCTGGCTTTCAGGGAGTCAAGTCAGTATGATTTGGCTTGTATTACCAGTAGAAAGACCTTGTATTCCACCGCAAAATCTTGAATTTCAGGCAGCGGATTTTCAGGTAAAAAATGAAACATTCGAGGGGTCAGTTCAGGGTGTTGTGACCTGGCTGCCAGCCCAGATTGTACTGTGCGGCGACCAAATTCAGGTTAAAACTCATTGATTAGGGTTCACTGCATTCAGACTCCCCGTAGGCCCCTCGGCCATCAAAATGTAGTGAACGAGGTAAAAATCTGGCGCGCCAGAGCACAGGGAGACCAACTAGAGGTTCGAAATTATCGCCCGAAATCCACGGTCCGGCCGCGAAAGTAATGGTTCGACACTGCAAGGCCTTCCGGAATCAGGCACAACAGGAAGATTTGAGAGAGTATTAAAGAGTTGCGATGCGGCATGGGTGCTGTTCCCGAAGAACCCAGAGCAAACTCCGTTCTCGGTTATACAAAGCTCACCGACAGCCTCAGAATTGTCCTCCATAATGCAGTAGTGTGGGAACATTAAAGAGATTCGTAGAAGGTGTCAAGGAGAGTAGGCGGCGAGTAGAAGCACGGCGTGGAGCGATAGAAGGAGTAGAACGGGGATGCACACGTCTGCATTAGACGTGCAGAGTAGATACTCTTGGCAGATATAGGGTGCGGATTCGACGGAATATAAATAAGATTCTCTGGGTCAGGTGCCGCTAGCAGAACTGGAAAAGCAAAAGAAACGGGCCGGGAACTGCAAACTCTGCGTCCAGAGCCTCAAGTCTATGGCAGAGATTCAGCAGGAATCACCGAAGTTACCAGAGGGGATGTGATCAGAACGTCGTCATAGGCAATAGATACTAGAGGTCGCAAAGGTGCTCGAAATAATTATTTCGAGACTTGTGATGGCATCAAACTGCCATCAGACGGACACAATTCAACAAATTGTGGAATTCAGCATTGTCAACAAGTTCAATTGAGTGCTTCTGGGCAACACAGGAATGATAATGAAGCTGGGGAGGAACTGGAAAGACTTTTGAGTGTATCTGGTGCGTGGGAAGAAAAAACAGGTTCGAACCGGGTCCGAACCTGAACTGGACCAGAACCTGGGTCCAGTCCAAAGTTCAGCAAATTCCCTGAACCGAACCAAGGTCCAGTTCGAGGCTCAGAAAATTTGGGTGCTGAACTGCACCGAACCTGACCGCGGCAACACTACCTAGGTAACTCGGAGAATACAGGTACCCTAAAATTCGTGTTATGGGCGAGCTATTGAAACTTCAACTGGACAGTATGCACTAAATTCTGAATCGATTTCTATGACTCTGGACTCGTTCGGATGACAAAATCAAGGCATACCTCTCCAATATGTTGCATTTTGGTTCTACTTTGAAATAACCTGCCAGGAATGAATTCTAAGCCCCGGCCAGTAATTCCATTCTAGTGGGTGCCAGCTATGTGTGTTTCATTTTCGAACAAAATAAAAATGATTGCCCCAATTTCAGCTCCCAGAAACACTCAGATACAAGCAAATCGGCCCACTGGTGACCGAGAAATGGCCGTTAGCGCATCTGGTTCTAACCAGAGAACCAGAATTGTCGGTCATTCAAGGTGGCTAATTTCCTTAGCGAATCAGGCAGAGTCTGAAACCGCCACATCGCCACTTTCAAACGCACTTGGTTGAGAAATCGGGAGCGGCGGGACTCGTTCACGGGATGTTTTACTCTATATCCCGGTGCTAAAAACGCGACTTTGGGGCCTTCATTTACTCTATCCCGGAGGTAGTTCCAAGGTAGTGCCTGGGGGCCTGGCCCATGCAGGTGAATACGATAATATGATATGGAAAATCCGTATTCGTATCATATTATGGCCAGCACTAAGGAAGATGCCGACCGACTGTTTGTTCATGCGTCGTCGCACTGCATCCCCCGTCATTGCTCGCTGCTCGATTCAAACCGTGTGGATTCCTCTCCTGTCTCTGACACCGCCGTCTGCCCTTCGAATCGTCCTGATACTAATGCTAATGGCAATGCCGCGGCAAACTGATACAATCCAAACGTTGACGCAATAACGATGCCGTCCTCGTGTCGACTCTGTCATCTAATTTGCTTAGAATAACGTCCTTCATTTCATCTCTACCTCTGTTCTCTAGCTCTTTCAGTGTGCCGCTCTCTCGCTTTTCCGTCTCGTATGCATATTCCTCCCGCCTTCCGAGTAATTCCCACCCCCAACGCCAACTCCGACGCCGACGCACTTATCTTATCGAACGAAATGAACTACAGCTACACTGTACCTCCCGTTACGCCCGCCACTGCCCTCTCAATAAATCTCCTGCCTGTGCCTGTGTAGGAGCACCGCTATCGCTATTCTGCGCGCGCCTGCCCCGCCGACCAAGCTTAAAATTTATCTGATGGAGCGAGCATATCTATTGCCTCCACGTTACTCTCATACCCGTGCGATCAACAGGCCTCCGTTTTTCATTCGTTTATTTACTTTGGATACCCAAGCTGATCTACCCTTCCCCCTTTTTACTCGGAGACCATATTCTCAGACCAAGGCCCCGAACCGTACCATACAAATACTGGTAAAATCTTGTTAAACCCAGGTAACTAAATTATTCGTTCGAGGTGCTACTTGGATCCGCATCTTCGATCCGTCCGCTTTCGGATCTGTCCGCTCTGCGATGTGATTGTCTCCCACCTTGAGCGACATTCAACTCCGACTCCGGGTGCCATGAATCCAATCCACGCAGGATGTTATTCAAGCGCCTCAGGGTGTCCTGGTACCATGACCATCCGTTTCCCCTGATATGAGCCGTGAAAATCTCCTTAATTTTGTGCCGAGCGGCGGGATCATCCAGCCATGGAAGCCACCCAGAACCATGTTGTAGCAGAGGCCCGGTTTCTTCGGCATACAGTCCCCAGAATGAACAGTTTATGATTTCGTTCATCAGCAACATAAGACCTTTCGCATAAATCCTGCTTATGCTCTCTGCAAGCCGGATCTGAATTGAGGTAAGAATGTCGGTAATTTTGATCTCTCCTGAGCCGATTGCCCGAACAGTTTCCGGTGCATAATATGGCATAGGATCCGAGCCACACCGTTCGAGGAATTCAAGTAGAATATGGAATCTAGCCTCCTCCACCCAGGTTGCCAAGTCCCCCGCAGCTGATATGTCGTGGGCTTGATCCGGAACTCGTATTGCTCTCTCACCGGGGAATATGCGATGAAGGTATGAGATGAGGGGTAATTCTTCGGCGACCCAGGAAAGGCTCTGAATTTCATTCAGCATCTGATGTCTGATGAGAGTGATGATGGAGGTGGATATGTCGGTGAAGGACGATTCAGGATGAAGTGCATCCAGAAGACACACAAGGGCCTCCAAAATCTCTCGATTCTGCCTCTGAGACCAGCTTTGCCAGGAAGCTAGACTGTGCAGATGCCATAAAGCGGTGAACGTGTCTTGCGTGGCATTCGGGAACGCGAGAGTTGCCGGAAAGTTGGACCATAGGTGCAGTAAGACAAATCGATCCTCCGATTCAAATCGGAAATCACGAGAGGTGTTCAAGAAGCGGATGGTAGCGCCGAGAATGAAGGGGGGACTGTCCGGTCGCCAAAAAGACAGGAGTCGCAATACAACTCTTGCATCGAGCCAGTGGTTCGACCAGCCTGAACCATTGTGAGCCTTTATAATCATTTCGAGAGATGTTTCGAGTGGGCCCCTGATGTCCCGGAAATGTTCGGCAGACAGGTTCTGAGAAATTAGAGATCGTGTTTGTTCCCAGCGGTATGGAGGGCCGTCCAACAAGGACGAGTCACCAAGATATTTGAACAGGATCAAGCGAGGAAGGTTGTCGATCATCGTCCAAACGCTGCTCGGAAGAACGGGGACTGGGTCGGAAAAGGAAACGACCTTCACATATAAGTTCTTTATGAAAGAACTAATTGGCGCCAAACCCAGAACACCACCCTCGCGGGCTTCGACCTCGGGAGTCGGGAGAGTTTTCTGTGCTGCACTCCTCGTCGCCCAGAGTGTACTCCAGAGCATCATAGCCATGGCAGATGTGAAGTAAGGGGTGATCTCCGGATGTAACTTGGAGCAGTCGAATGTGGGGCGCCAACATATATGCGAGAAGTCGGGCAAGGAGATTTTGACGCAGCACTGAGGTTTGACGCATGCAACGTCAGTCTGCGTCAGTTGAATTTGCGTCAATGTTTGAACTTACATTTGCCGCCATCCCTGAGGCCTGATATCCCGTAGGCGTCTAGTAGGGTCCTTAGTACATCGTTTACAGCAATAAAACATACAGATAGTCATCGTTGAGGTCGTCGAAAACCTTTGACTAGATTCCGTGCAACGTCAATCAACGTCAGTAAACGTCAATGTGACAACGTCACATGTTGGATTACAAACCGGAATCAGCTGCCGGGCCGGGCAGCTGTTGAACCTTTCTCAATCCGTCTCTCTCGCACTTCTATTTCTATTCGTGTACTCATGCAGTGTTTACTTGTAAGCTGTTTACTTGTCCCATTAGGTAGTAAGATTGTTATTTTCCACATACCTTCATATGGAACGATAGCTATGCATTTCTCAGTTGTATTTAATCCGTAGTACTACACTGAATTAAATCAGTTCTTCTGCGAACATCCCTCTCTTAAGTCACATCTTCAATAGGTTATGGGCCCCGCCCGAATCTAAATTCTCCACAAACATCTACGACGACAAACTTTCATCTTAAATCTACACCATGTCCAACCCGAACGGAAAACCCAGCGACTTCTTCCTGCGCATTCCCAAGTGCGAGGGAGATGGCACCAACTGGAGCGTCTACAAGAGCCGCTTCAGCTTCGCCGCCGACGCAGCTGGAATGGCTGACCATCTCAAGGACACCCATATCGCTCCTGTTGCTCCTACGACTGCCAGCCCACCTAGCGCCACCGATGTCACCGCCCTCGAGGCTCACGACAAAGAGCTGAAGCTCTTCAAGTCTGGCCAGGCCATCGTGAAGCAGGCGATTGCGAGCACGATCCCCGACGGCCTTTTCTTGCGTGTTAAAGGCGCTACGACGGCGGCGGAACTTTGGAAAAAGGTGACTGATGAATTTGAAAAGAAATCGAAAATGGTTACTGTGGATTTGCGACGCAGGCTTCAGGACGAGCGCTGCAACGAGACTGGGAATGTTAGAGCTCACCTGGAGAAACTCCAGACCCTTCGCACCGACTTGATTGGCATGAGTGCCGATCCTGGTGATGAAAACTTCACCGCGATCATCCTCGGCTCGCTCCCGCCCACCTATGAACCATACCTTGCCGCAATTACCGCCACTTCGACGCTGCTCGGCAAAACCCTCGATCCCGACGACCTTATCCGTGGCCTCAACGAGGAGGCCGATCGCCGCTCTCTCAGGCAAAAGTCCAAGAAGGACGACCGCGACATTGCATTCTCCGCGGGAGATCGCAACGGTGGCCGCAAAGGCGGCCCAAAGCCCAACATGGAGTGTTATAACTGCCACAAGAAGGGCCATGTCAAGGCGGATTGCTGGGCGAAGGGTGGAGGAAAGGAAGGGCAGGGACCACGTGGGAAAGGAAAGGGGAAGGGCAAGGGAAAAGCCCGCGAGGATGCGAACGCTGCCACAGAGGATGACGGCGTGTGGATGGCGCAGGTTGAATCGAACCTGCAGTCATTCCGGGCCGAGTTTGAGAAGCTCGAACTCGGCGATAGCGGGCAAGGCAGTGCTGCGCAGGGCGCAGGCTGTTGGTTGTCTGACTATGACGACGAAGACTTCTTCGAGAGCGAAGAAGATGGCGCTGTCACCGATACTGCCTCAGTTCCCACGATGGAGGACTTACTGGCGACTGCGAATGGACCCACGGACACAGGCGACACCGAATACAAATATTCACTCTCGGATCTGGACGGCATTGAATATTTCATGCGTCTTCTCGAGGAATCTGATTTGGAGGACGACATTGATGCCGAATCGATGCCAGATCTGCAAAGCGTGTCAAATTCGGACTCGGAGGAAGATTTTAATTTGGGGGAAAGTGACGCTGAGTCATTACCCAATTTCTTCTCCGCATATAATTCTGATTCCTGCGATGAGAAAATCGGTCGCACTGAATCCCCGGATGGGCCGGATCGCCCGCCACAGCATTTGACAGACGACATCGCGGACTGGGTCGAAATATCTGTAAATGAATGGCTCAGCAATCAAGAGGACATTGAAGAGGAAAAGATTACCTCGTCCTTTGATTCAGCAATGCTCGCAAACGAAGCGGGCACTCCTGGCGTCGAGACGGAGCTCTACGACTCGGGAGCATCGCGTCATATGTCCCCGTACCGGCACAAATTCCTAAACTACACGTCCATCCCTCCGAAATCCATCACTGCTGCAGACAACGGCACCTTCCAGGCTATCGGGCAAGGCGACATTCGCATCAGCATCCCGAATGGCAAGAGCACGGCCACAATACTCCTGAAAGGAGTGCTGTACGCACCGAAGCTAGGACTCACCCTTGTGTCCATCAGTAAAATTACTGATGCTGGATTTGCGACGCTCTTCCGTGATGACTTCTGCAGGATTTTTGATAAGCAACGCAAAATCTTGGGTGTTATCAACAAGAAGAACGGGACGTACCGTGTTCAACGTGCTGCGACTGCCAACACTGGAGCTACCGCCGCAAGCGCCATCGAGACAGTCTCGATTGAAGAACTCCATCGCCGTATGGGGCATATCGCACCCGAGGCTGCCAAACGCCTTGTCAAGGACGACTTGGTGACAGGCATCAAGCTCGACGAGTCCACGGAGATCCACTCCTGTGATTCGTGTGAGTATGGGAAGGCGACTCGCAAACCCGTGGCCAAGGTGCGCAAAGAGAAACGCGCGGCTGCGATGGGTGATATCATTCACTCTGATGTCTGGGGACCCTCTCCCACGCAGACAATCAACCGGCGTGAGTACTACGCCAGTTTCACCGATGATCATACTCGCTGGTCTCGGTTATACATCCAGCGCACCAAGGACGAGACTTTCACCTCGTACCAGGCCTTCGAGGCGTGGCTCTTGACCCAGTTTAAAGTCAAGATCAAGAAACTGCACTCTGACCGCGGTGGGGAATTTTGGAGCAATGAATTCGATGCTCACCTTGCCAAAAATGGAACTGAACGCAGTTTCACTGTCCACGACACGCCAGAGCACAATGGCATCGCGGAACGCCTCAACCGCACGGTTCTGGAGCGCGTACGCGCGATGTTGCATGCTAGTGGGTTGCCAAAATTTTTGTGGGGCGAAGCCGTTAACCACGCAATATATCTGAAAAATCGGACTTCAACTCGTGCATTGGACGGCAAGACGCCTTATGAAGAGGCATACAAACGCAAGCCAGACGTCGCGCACCTCCCGGAGTTCGGCGCGAGAGTCTGGGTTCACGACACGGATGGTAGCAAGCTGGACGGCCGCGCAGAAGTTGGCCGTTGGGTGGGATTTGATGAAGTGAGCAGTGGGCACAGGATTTACTTCCAAGGCAAGCGAAATATTGCTGTGGAACGGAGCGTTAAATTCGACAAGGATGACGTGCTGGTACCCATACCAGTCGAGCTACGGCTTGAGGGGGAGCAGGAGGATTCAATCAGTCCTCGTCTGCAAATAAAAACCCCAGCACGCACCAAAATCCTGTTCCATCCCACTGCCTCCTGCACACCAAAACAGGCCCATCACAGACACCGCCTCGTAACCACCCACAATGTGCCTCTCCCTCTTCACCCTCCATTGAACGCTCACGCACCAGTTGGCCGCATGGACCCGCTTGGTCCAGACTTTGAAGAACCCGAACTTCAAGAACCTCCCACGGGACGTGGCCAACGCGTCCGCAAGCCTCTGCGTACATTCGCGACCTCCAGAGTGGCGTTGGGCAGACGAGCAATAGGCCGTCTGATCCGGGGTACCAAAAGGCTTGAGAGTGCCGGTGCCCAAGACAGTCGAAGAAACAAGGGAGGAGTTTGGCGCGCGTGCAGAGTTGTCTGAAGATTGGGAAATGGTCGACATTCTGGAGCATGGAATGGCCGCTGCGATAGCTGACTCGGAGGCGCTTGAACCGTCGTTCGAGGAGGCGAAGAACGACCTGATTGGGGTCACTGGAAGGCTGCATTGACACGAGATTGCGCGCTCAAAGCGCTGGCACATGGGATCTTGTTGAAAGGCCAGCAGATCGCAACGTCGTTGACTGCAAATGGGTCTTGCGCATCAAGAAGAACGCCGCGGGGAGATCGACAATACAAGCTCGACTTGTCGCCCGAGGGTTCACCCAAGTTCACGGTGTGGACTATTACGAACTTTTCACCCACTGCCAAACTCGCATCAATCAGGCTGATTCTTGCCATTGCAGCTCGTAACGACTGGGAGATCGACATGTTCGATTTCACAGTGCCTTCTCAACGGTGAACTCCACCCGACGAGCTTATCTTCATGGAGCAGCCCCCGACCATCAATTTGCTGACCGCGGCAAATATGTCTTGAAATTGAACAAGGCGCTGTATGGCTTGAAGCAGGGCGGAAGAAAATGGTACGAGACACTCAGCGCTCTCTCGCTGAGATTGGGTTCGAGCAGTGCGAGTCCGACCATGCTGTGTTTTACACACGCTCGATGGCCATATTATTATCATGGCAATTCACGTGAGACTGCACCATCACCGGCAGCTCACCGAAATTACTCGAGGACTACAAATCGCGCATGGATCTCTATTTAAGATGACCGACCTGGACCCATCAGTGGCTCCTCGGCATCGAGATCAAGCGCAACCGGGACCCGCACCATTTCATTGTCGCAACAATCCTACATCGCATCAATCCTCCAACGGTTTAATTTTACCGACGCCAAACCACTTTCGATACCGATGGACCCGAAGTACAGCTCACGACGGAGCAGTGCCCCACCAGTGTCACGCATCGCTCCATGAAGCACATCCCTTACCGCGAAGCTGTCGGCTCACTTATGTGGGCAGCTGTCGGCACTCGGCCCGACATCGCGTATCCTGTCGGAACGCTGTCAAAATTTCTTGACAACCCCGGGCCAGCTCATTGGGAGGCTGTTAAGCGCGTCTTTCGGTATCTGCTTGGTACGAAAGAGTGGCGCATGACATACGGTGTTGGAAAGCCGGGTTTGGAAGGATATTCAGACGCAGATGGCATGTCCGAGGAATTCAGGCGAGCAATATCTGGATATGCATTCATTATTGATGGTGGTGCTATCTCTTGGAGTTCCAAGAAGCAGGAGCTCGTTTCCCTCTCCACAACCGAGGCCGAATATGTTGCGATGACCCATGCCGCGAAGGAGGCCATTTGGCTTCGCAAACTCATTGCTGAGTTATTTCGTCTACTCGAGCACCCCATCACTCTCCATGGCGACAACCAGTCTGCCATCGCACTCGCCTATTCCGACATAGGCCAATTTCACGCTCGCACGAAGCATATCGACATATGCTACCACTTTATTCGCTATGTCATTGGGACCAACTCAATCCGCCTCGTTTATTGTCCAACCCAGGACATGGTGGCCGATGTTTTCACGAAAGCCCTTCCCAGCGCGAAGGCCAAACACTTCGCCGCCGCACTCGGACTTCGTTCGGTTTGAGGGGGAGTGTTGGATTACAAACCAGAACGAGCCGCCGGGCCGGGCAGCTGTTGAACCCTTCTCAATCTGTCGCTTTCGCTCTTCTATTTCTATTCGTGTACTCATGCAGTGTTTACTTGTCCCATTAGGTAGTAAGATTGTTATTTTCCACCTACCTTCATATGGAACGATAGCTATGCATTTCTCAGTTGTATTTAAACCGTAGTACTACACTGAATTAAATCAGTTCTTCTGCGAACATTCCCTTCTTAAGTCTACCTCTTCAATACCACGCGCGGGTGATAGAAAACCCAGGGAGGACACAGACTTCAACAGAAATTCACAATAGGTGGTTGAAAGTGGTCAATGCAATATTAACCCGTGATCGTCTCCTGACTGATAAGCTCAGATTTGGACCGCTCGCACTTAAAAAAACAACTTGTACTGAGCACATGGAGTGGTATTCTCTGGGATGAAGACTCTCTGCCAGATTATTGGATCCATGAGGGGTTATAGTGGGTATATGACCCATTAGGGGTGCTCAATTCTTAGGTCGACCTGGTCAGGTCGCCGTTTAATTCGAAAAACATTTGATCCTTTGATCGCCGCCCGCGCGCATCCCAATCGAGCCAATCTCTGATGCCGCGAGCTACCAAGATCCAAACCCAATCCGACCTCATCTACACGGCAGAAGAGCTTATGGTGGCCTCAATTGTGTTTGAGGATGACCCAGATACAGATCAATTGCTTTTATTTGAAGATCAAGAGGCAATTGACACCGAACTCTTTGTGGATGATACGTCGGAGGTCCTCGAGATTTCTGCACTAAATTGGGCTGAAATTGCAGAGAGAATGAGCGGAGATGGATCCAGAGGCTCTTATGACAGGATCCCAAAGTCTGCTGATTTTTTTTCTGTCAGTCTCCGGGCACCCGACCGGGAATTTCGCCATATGTTTCGGTAGGGATCAACAACTCTCCTTGCTCCTTTCTAGTAACACAAATATCTAGCATTGGCAGAGACATGTTTGATTGGGTTGTTGGCCTTCTTGCTCACAATCCAATTTTTCAGTCTCGTGGTCGGCGCCCTCAGCGTCACGTTAAATACCAGCTCGGATGTTTCTTGATACGCTATGGAGCACCACAATATGCAGTCAACAATGCCCTAAGATCTAGGGCCCCTACATTTGATTAATCCCTAGAGTTTAGGGCCCCCCGAAATCCGCCGGATTCTCAGCTGAATCCTAAACACTTGGGCAATAATAATATTTCTGTGTGGAGGGGATAATATTATTGGACGAGGAGCTTAGGTCAGGGCCCATGTATCTTTTGGATGAAGGGTATCCATAATATTTTGCTCACCAAAAGTATAATATTCCTTCCCATGTGTGGTAGGGTCCAGCCAATCAATATTGAGAGCACAAAATATTACCAGCCAACTGACCAGGGCTCCGCCAATGGCCAGGAATATTATTGCCCAGCAAGTGCCAGGCTTTGGCTTATGAGGGGAGTAATATTATTTGCCTGGTGCGGTTGGATTCAGCTGACCGACATTTTGAAACCCTCAAAATATTATTCTGCCCGCTGCTCCAGGGTTGGCTGATGGGTGGCAGTGATATTATTTTGCAAGGAGCACTAGGGTTCGGCCAATGGGCAGAATAATATTTTGAGCCCAGCATGGTTGGATGCAGCTGATCGATATTTTGAAACCCTCAAAATATTATTCTGCCTGCTGACCTAGAGTCGGCCGAAGGGTGACAGTAATATTATTTTGCGAGCAGGGTAGCATTGGGCCAATGTGTGGGATAATATTCGGGGTCCAGCATGATTGGGTTCAGCGGATTGATAATTTGAGAGCCCAGAATATTATTGCACCTGCTGACCTGGGGTCAGCCAATGGGTGACAGTAATATTATTTTGCGGGCAGTGTAGTGTTGGGCCAATGGGTGGGATAATATTCTGGGCCCAGCATGTTTGGATTCAGCTGATTGATAATTTGAGAGCCCAGAATATTATTGCGCCTGCTGACCTAGGGTCAGCCAATGGGTGACAGCAATATTATTTTGCGGCAGAGTGGTGTTGGGCCAATGTGTGGCATAATATTCTGGGTCCAACATGATTAGACTCAGCTGATTGATATTTTGAGAGCCCAGATATTATTGCACCTGCTGACCTAGGGTCAGATGGGTGACAGCAATATTATTTTGTGGGCAGGGTGGTGTTGGGCCAATGTTTGGGATAATATTCTGAGTCCAGGATGGTTGGATTCAGCTAATCAATATGTTGAGAACCCAGAATATTATTGTGCCTGCTGGCCTAGGGTCAGCCATTAGATGACAGTAATATTATTTTACAGGCGAGGTAGCATTGGCTGATGGGTAAAAATAATATTTCGAGCCCATCATGGCTGGATGCAGCTGATCTGTCCATTTGTGTTTGGAAAAAAGGAACAAAACAGCCCAAAAGCTGGAATTGAACACAAGAACCCTTAAGTGATGGCAGTAAGAACACAACAGAAGGATAGCCACTACACCAGCTGAGAGTTGTATGAGGGTTGGACCCAGCAAATGCATTCTGCCCTTGAGTAGTTTTCTTTTTCTGGCTGACTACATTGGTGCTATGTGCTCATTGTTTTTTCCAAAGGCCATTATATTATGTGCCTTGCATATCGCAGTGCGGCTGATGCATGAAGGAATAATATTTTATCCCCTGGACCTTGGCTATAGCTGCAGGCAAATATTTCCAACCATGCTATTACACAGGATTTGTCTGTCCCATGGTAAAAATGCATTTTCTTGCACCTCAAATCACGCACACCTTGCCTGCGATTGCCTTCCTAACCGCAACACAGCCACTGATCGGATCAATTATATTCACCTCCTTCGCTGCATTTTGATGGTTCCTCGGACCTAGCCGGGACCCCATCAGTCCAGGTTTAGCGAGGCTTTGCTGAGGTGCCTTGGCAAACCTAGACACAGCTGCTTAGGTTTGCCGAGGCACCTCACCAAAGCCTCGCCAAACCTCGGCTAAGGTGGGTCCAGAACCTGTCATAATGCAGTGCTTGTTCCAAAAATGGCAATTTCCACCCCTTGATCGCCTTCCTGCCCACAACACAGCCACTAATCAGATCAATTATATTCACCTCCTTGTTCCAAAAACGGCAATTAAATCCTGCATTGGTAGAACAGTCCCTTCCTCAAGTATTATTTGCTTCACTATGTGCAACTGCTTACTTGTCCACATTCTGTAAACTACAAACAGTCTTGTGTCCTCGCCAGAACACCTTGTATGGGAAGAACTCCAAGTGTCAAGGTTGATCTTGTGTGGTGGGCATGATAACATTTGAATCTGGTGTCATTTTAGTGTATAACATTTCATCTTGACTTTGAAATACTTTCTGGCCAAACACTGGGTCTCCCCACCTATTATGCCCAGTGTGGGGGGTGTTAACACCGGAGTGACACCTGTGACATTTGCCTAAAAAGGCAGGTTTCCCACGAACTCGTTTTCAGCATATATTGAGACTACATTGTTTCTATTATCCCGGATGCTCCGGACCTAAAGTACATGTATTGTCCCTCCTAGAATAGAACCTTTTCCGCATGTAATATGTCGAATTAAGGCTGATTTCCTAAGTGGAGGCTGAACAAAATTATTTGAGGAAAGCTCGGTGCAGCATGCCCTGTTTGGTTTCTATTCTTCCCATATGCATTGTCATGCATAAGCCATGACATAACATAAGTTCCATACCATTTGTTCACTTTGGGGCCGCTGTGGAAAATCATCAATTATATTCATTTTGAGATCAGCAGGTCCACTACACTAAGAGACCTCAATGCTTTGCATTTCTTATATGCTCAAAAAATCTGATTCTGTCATCGGTATAAGATATCACAAATGCATCCAAATCTGGGAGACTTTGTTATTCAGCTCAATTTCGACAATTCACAAAGTTTTCCTAGATAGCATCAGACCTCTACACAGTGTTCATTCATGAATCCTTTCAACTCTTTTTGTAAAGTCTTTGTATACTTCCCTGTGATCCAACAAATGCATTAGAATGGCTTTGTTGGCTACACACATCTCCCAATTCGATATTGAATGGCCAACTTGCTCGCAACCACCTTTCTTTGCTGCAAAATTCGCAATTTCACAGTGGGTTTGCTAACCTCAAACCCACTGTGAAATTGCGAATTTTGCAGCAAAGAAAGGTGGTTGCGAGCAAGTTGGCCATTCAATATCGAATTGGGAGATGTGTGTAGCCAACAAAGCCATTCTAATGCATTTGTTGGATCACAGGGAAGTATACAAAGACTTTACAAAAAGAGTTGAAAGGATTCATGAATGAACACTGTGTAGAGGTCTGATGCTATCTAGGAAAACTTTGTGAATTGTCGAAATTGAGCTGAATAACAAAGTCTCCCAGATTTGGATGCATTTGTGATATCTTATACCGATGACAGAATCAGATTTTTTGAGCATATAAGAAATGCAAAGCATTGAGGTCTCTTAGTGTAGTGGACCTGCTGATCTCAAAATGAATATAATTGATGATTTTCCACAGCGGCCCCAAAGTGAACAAATGGTATGGAACTTATGTTATGTCATGGCTTATGCATGACAATGCATATGGGAAGAATAGAAACCAAACAGGGCATGCTGCACCGAGCTTTCCTCAAATAATTTTGTTCAGCCTCCACTTAGGAAATCAGCCTTAATTCGACATATTACATGCGGAAAAGGTTCTATTCTAGGAGGGACAATACATGTACTTTAGGTCCGGAGCATCCGGGATAATAGAAACAATGTAGTCTCAATATATGCTGAAAACGAGTTCGTGGGAAACCTGCCTTTTTAGGCAAATGTCACAGGTGTCACTCCGGTGTTAACACCCCCCACACTGGGCATAATAGGTGGGGAGACCCAGTGTTTGGCCAGAAAGTATTTCAAAGTCAAGATGAAATGTTATACACTAAAATGACACCAGATTCAAATGTTATCATGCCCACCACACAAGATCAACCTTGACACTTGGAGTTCTTCCCATACAAGGTGTTCTGGCGAGGACACAAGACTGTTTGTAGTTTACAGAATGTGGACAAGTAAGCAGTTGCACATAGTGAAGCAAATAATACTTGAGGAAGGGACTGTTCTACCAATGCAGGATTTAATTGCCGTTTTTGGAACAAGGAGGTGAATATAATTGATCTGATTAGTGGCTGTGTTGTGGGCAGGAAGGCGATCAAGGGGTGGAAATTGCCATTTTTGGAACAAGCACTGCATTATGACAGGTTCTGGACCCACCTTAGCCGAGGTTTGGCGAGGCTTTGGTGAGGTGCCTCGGCAAACCTAAGCAGCTGTGTCTAGGTTTGCCAAGGCACCTCAGCAAAGCCTCGCTAAACCTGGACTGATGGGGTCCCGGCTAGGTCCGAGGAACCATCAAAATGCAGCGAAGGAGGTGAATATAATTGATCCGATCAGTGGCTGTGTTGCGGTTAGGAAGGCAATCGCAGGCAAGGTGTGCGTGATTTGAGGTGCAAGAAAATGCATTTTTACCATGGGACAGACAAATCCTGTGTAATAGCATGGTTGGAAATATTTGCCTGCAGCTATAGCCAAGGTCCCAGGGGATAAAATATTATTCCTTCATGCATCAGCCGCACTGCGATATGCAAGGCACATAATATAATGGCCTTTGAAAAAAACAATGAGCACATAGCACCAATGTAGTCAGCCAGAAAAAGAAAACTACTCAAGGGCAGAATGCATTTGCTGGGTCCAACCCTCATACAACTCTCAGCTGGTGTAGTGGCTATCCTTCTGTTGTGTTCTTACTGCCATCACTTAAGGGTTCTTGTGTTCAATTCCAGCTTTTGGGCTGTTTTGTTCCTTTTTTCCAAACACAAATGGACAGATCAGCTGCATCCAGCCATGATGGGCTCGAAATATTATTTTTACCCATCAGCCCAATGCTACCTCGCCTGTAAAATAATATTACTGTCATCTAATGGCTGACCCTAGGCCAGCAGGCACAATAATATTCTGGGTTCTCAACATATTGATTAGCTGAATCCAACCATCCTGGACTCAGAATATTATCCCAAACATTGGCCCAACACCACCCTGCCCACAAAATAATATTGCTGTCACCCATCTGACCCTAGGTCAGCAGGTGCAATAATATTCTGGGCTCTCAAAATATCAATCAGCTGAGTCTAATCATGTTGGACCCAGAATATTATGCCACACATTGGCCCAACACCACTCTGCCCGCAAAATAATATTGCTGTCACCCATTGGCTGACCCTAGGTCAGCAGGCGCAATAATATTCTGGGCTCTCAAATTATCAATCAGCTGAATCCAAACATGCTGGGCCCAGAATATTATCCCACCCATTGGCCCAACACTACACTGCCCGCAAAATAATATTACTGTCACCCATTGGCTGACCCCAGGTCAGCAGGTGCAATAATATTCTGGGCTCTCAAATTATCAATCCGCTGAACCCAATCATGCTGGACCCCGAATATTATCCCACACATTGGCCCAATGCTACCCTGCTCGCAAAATAATATTACTGTCACCCTTCGGCCGACTCTAGGTCAGCAGGCAGAATAATATTTTGAGGGTTTCAAAATATCGATCAGCTGCATCCAACCATGCTGGGCTCAAAATATTATTCTGCCCATTGGCCGAACCCTAGTGCTCCTTGCAAAATAATATCACTGCCACCCATCAGCCAACCCTGGAGCAGCGGGCAGAATAATATTTTGAGGGTTTCAAAATGTCGGTCAGCTGAATCCAACCGCACCAGGCAAATAATATTACTCCCCTCATAAGCCAAAGCCTGGCACTTGCTGGGCAATAATATTCCTGGCCATTGGCGGAGCCCTGGTCAGTTGGCTGGTAATATTTTGTGCTCTCAATATTGATTGGCTGGACCCTACCACACATGGGAAGGAATATTATACTTTTGGTGAGCAAAATATTATGGATACCCTTCATCCAAAAGATACATGGGCCCTGACCTAAGCTCCTCGTCCAATAATATTATCCCCTCCACACAGAAATATTATTATTGCCCAAGTGTTTAGGATTCAGCTGAGAATCCGGCGGATTTCGGGGGGCCCTAAACTCTAGGGATTAATCAAATGTAGGGGCCCTAGATCTTAGGGCATTGTTGACTGCATATTGTGGTGCTCCATAGCGTATCAAGAAACATCCGAGCTGGTATTTAACGTGACGCTGAGGGCGCCGACCACGAGACTGAAAAATTGGATTGTGAGCAAGAAGGCCAACAACCCAATCAAACATGTCTCTGCCAATGCTAGATATTTGTGTTACTAGAAAGGAGCAAGGAGAGTTGTTGATCCCTACCGAAACATATGGCGAAATTCCCGGTCGGGTGCCCGGAGACTGACAGAAAAAAAATCAGCAGACTTTGGGATCCTGTCATAAGAGCCTCTGGATCCATCTCCGCTCATTCTCTCTGCAATTTCAGCCCAATTTAGTGCAGAAATCTCGAGGACCTCCGACGTATCATCCACAAAGAGTTCGGTGTCAATTGCCTCTTGATCTTCAAATAAAAGCAATTGATCTGTATCTGGGTCATCCTCAAACACAATTGAGGCCACCATAAGCTCTTCTGCCGTGTAGATGAGGTCGGATTGGGTTTGGATCTTGGTAGCTCGCGGCATCAGAGATTGGCTCGATTGGGATGCGCGCGGGCGGCGATCAAAGGATCAAATGTTTTTCGAATTAAACGGCGACCTGACCAGGTCGACCTAAGAATTGAGCACCCCTAATGGGTCATATACCCACTATAACCCCTCATGGATCCAATAATCTGGCAGAGAGTCTTCATCCCAGAGAATACCACTCCATGTGCTCAGTACAAGTTGTTTTTTTAAGTGCGAGCGGTCCAAATCTGAGCTTATCAGTCAGGAGACGATCACGGGTTAATATTGCATTGACCACTTTCAACCACCTATTGTGAATTTCTGTTGAAGTCTGGTTTAGGATTCAGCTGAGAATCCGGCGGATTTCGGGGGGCCCTAAACTCTAGGGATTAATCAAATGTAGGGGCCCTAGACTTTAGGGCATTGTTGACTGCAGGCACTGGGAGTACTGGGGTCAGATACACTCAGCGCTGCACAGAAACTCTCCATTGGTTTTGGAACTGTCTTCCTTTACTGTAATCGAGTTCGTCGTGCTCTACGTGAATTGCGACCCAGCTTCATCGGATGGCCGAGCCCCGAGCGAAAACTTGCCATTAAAACACATATCAAGGATGTGTCAGGCTTTTCCAGGTGTCTCGGGGCAGGCGATGGTTCTCTGATCAAATTTGACGAGATTCCGAAAGATGATGGTCCCCACTTCATGTCCCGCAAGAAGCGTTTTGGGGTGAGTTCTCTTGTCCTACCTATTAACTCGCTAACTGCTCTGTAAAGACAAACATCCAGGCCACTTGCGACCAAGAGAAACGATTCACATCGTTTGAACTGGGCTGGCCTGGGTCAGTCACCGATGTCAAGATATTCAAAAACTCAGATCTATGGATGCGACGGCACTCGTATTTCGAAAATGGCGAGTACATTCTTGTTGATAAAGGTGGTAGTGCACCTCGCATCGGTGGTGGCTTGACACTAATCTTATCTGTTAGGCTACCCGTCCAGCCCATTCACTGTCCGCCCTTTCGACGAGCCTGAGATTGCTGCGGCATCAGACGAGGACAAACAGCGCATGCGGGCCTTCAATCTTCGCCTTTCTTCTGTTCGTATTGTAATCGAACATGCCTTCGGGCTTTTCAAAGGCCGATTCCCTTCTCTTCGAGCAATGGGCCCCCACAAAAACATCCATGATTTGTACAAGACAATTGAAGCCCTGATGGTTTTACACAACATGGCGATCAACTTCAAAGATCGCCCCAGCGATGAGTGGCGCATTGACGAGAATCCCGATGACCAGGATGATGAAACAGATGGTAACGAAGATGAAGAGCCGATGGTTTCTGAGGTTGTGGGGAGGTACGCGTGCCAGCATACGAGACAGACAATTACCTGAAAGAGCGGGGAAGAATTAAACGGCTTGCGTTGCTCGATAGATTGTTTTAAACTCGATATACGAAATGTTAGGTACACTGTTGCACTGAGGTATTCCGAGGATCCATCCGTCTTAGGAAATGGAGTGAATGTGCAGTCGTCGCCGTCACATCGAGCTGTGTGTACGTCCGAGAACCTTGACGAGATGTCGTAAGAGTGGGATGTAAGAAGGACCCAGCCCAGGCTGAGTGCTTACCTGTCAACTGGTGCGTATGAATGAACGTGCAAAGTCGCGCGCCTGTACAAGGAGAAGGAGAAGAGCGAAGGTACGCAAGGTCACAAGAAATCACGCACGCGGAGATCAGACCTTCGGCGATCAAAGGATCAAATGATTTTTCGAATTAAACGGCGACCTGACCAGGTCGACCTAAGAATTGAGCACCCCTATGGGTGACAGACATGGGATAGGATAATTTTTCTGTCACGTCGGAGTCCCACACTGGTTTAAAATTGGTGCATAACGGCATTTCCTCCTGAGCAAAACTCCCTGGCAAGATCTGGCTCGCTACTAACAATAACAATAGCGGATGACCTTGGAATGCTTCTGCAGACTGAGACTCATTACTTCAAACGCTCAAAAAAAAAAAAAAAGAATTGACCTTGTCGTCGATGACTTGGGCATATTCCCCAGCTCCATTTCTCTCAATTTTTGGTTTAACCGAGGAAGATTGGTTCCAGGGTGATTCCGGTACCGATAGTCAACCTTCACCCTTACTAAATCTGTGTTCATACTGCGGCCATGTCAACGATCGTTAACTTGCTCAAATTACGCAGATTACTTTGGAATCACATGTATTGACGCCGTAGGATGTGTGGCTATTTGGAATCTTAAAGTTGAACCCACATACTATGGTCGGCGGATTGGTCGCGGTTGAATTTTGATTTGGCTGCCCATTGTCCTTCGGGTCCGGACATCCGGTCCACGGCTCAACAGTCACTCTGTATTTCAATGCTGCATGTGTCGCTGCTCGCTGCCTGCCGCTGTCCTTCACGCCATCACCTGGTGGCCAGTGTTGTCTTTGTTCCGCAAGTCCCCGGGGCTCCATTTCCGCCAGACACTTCACACTCTCGCGTTCTGAACAGCAGTGGAAACTTTCAAACCCTTCGCATGTTATATGCATAAACCACGATGACCTTCGTTAAACCCGGTGGGCCTCCAACCATTAACATGTTTAACCGTTATTTAACTAAACAAGTTTTTTTTCCACTTCCGCTCAAAAAAAAAAAAAAAAACTCTAGTTTAATGGTCTGACTAGGGAGACTAGTGGAAGCTTGTACAGCCTGTGGTTCTATAGGAAGTGGAACTGGCCCAATCGAGCAAAAACTGAGCTAGATGCGGGCAATTGAATATGGATGACGATGAGCCTAGCCTTTCATGATAATTTTCCGACCCAGCCAGACTCGTAAATGAAGCCGAAGAGGGAGCAGGACAGGTTCATTGAAAGATTGAAAGGGGGGCGCATCGAATGGGAGACCCATGGGTGAAAGTGCGAGTTTTTTTCGCAATGACCAAGTAATGACTATTTCCAAGTTTTAGGACAATAGGTTATATATAAAGGTATCCAAAGTACTCCCGTGGCTGCCAAGTCTGCACTTTAGCATATACTCGGTCCACGAAGAGGCTAACGCGTCGTTAGTGAGATCTCGGGATTTTGATGATGGTGGATCGAAAGAAGGAAAGCCCAATGCACATGGACTGCTCCACAATTTTACTTCTTTTATTGTCTTTTCACCGTTGCTATGTTCACTTTAGGTTTAGCCTGCTTTTTGCTGGTCTCCCTAATCAGACCATATATCAAGATTATTTTTTTTGGAGAATCTGGAGAGAGGAAAAAAATAACCTGATATATGCCCGACTACCATCTTTTCCACCATATGCTTTATTGTGCTTCACAAAGCCTTGGTATCATTACTAGTCTGACTCATAGATAAGGGACTTGTATTTATACCGAGCTGTCTCCGCAATATATTCAGTCTGTTCTTTAGTTGCACCCCATCAATTATATCTTCCCATACTACCTGCCATGGAGCTTTTGAATCACTTCAACGCTCTGCAAGAGAATTAAGAACTCGCAACAAGTCGCAGTAGAACAAAAAGCAAGACGTGTTATTTGTGACATTTAACGCGGGACAGCGCCAAAGTACAGAACTAAAAAAAGGTACAACAACTCGAGAAATTTCAACGGTGCAAATTCGGGATACAATACCCCCCTCCACTTAAGCGGTGACCGGGAAGCAGTTGATAGCAATCAGACCGCCCCACTCCGCCTCGGGTGCATCGCAAGTGAAGATGGTGGATTCGCTATTCATAAAGTAAGATAAAGGTAGAGGAGTAGATGAGGGAATTGCATACCAGAAGCTATCGAACCAGCCGTTACACATCAACCCGACGGGGACATCGAGGCCAGTGAGGTCGATGCCGAGAAGGCCAGCGATGGCAGAGGCTGTGCTGTCCGTGGAGGGTACAACGCGGTCACAGCATTGCGGGGAGCTCGGGGGAGTGACCGGGGGCGGGGGAGTGCCGGTCGGGATGGCGGCAGCAAGGGTCTGCGATGAATGGCCGTCTCGTTAGTATGAAAATAACATATGGAGGTGGTTTAGTGCGTACAATGAGCACAGAGGCAACGACGATAGAGAGTTTAGAGAACATCTTTGTTTGCTTGAGAGAACTTGAATACAGAGGAATGCGTTCGAGCGAAGAATTAGAGAGACATGAAGAGTCCTCTACTGTATAGTGTTCTGCCCAGACATTCCCGCGATTGCATATTCTCAGGTAGTACGTAGTTGTGGAGTGGTGGAGCCCTTCAAAAGTGAAAGAGTCCGAACAGCGAGGCGTTCCATGGAGTAAATCGAAGTGCTTGACTTGATGTAAGTTCCATTGCCTCCACGCTCATATCCTTGCAAATTCAGGGCAAGACTTCAAATTCTACAGACTGGCGGAGAAGAAAGCAAAGAAACAAAGAGAGATTGAAAACCTAGCAGAAATGCAGGAATTAGAATAGGAATGGTTTGCGACACTCGAAATGACGGACTTCATTATTTCAGCGGAGGAAGAGCGCGGCAGGAAATATCCAGAACGGGCAGAGGTATTCACTCTTCGCTTCCGTCATCGGTGGTCTGACACTTTTTCGTAGATCTCAGTCCATCACGCTTGAGTTGCGGGAACAGAGCGCACCTATATGTTCTAGATGTTGCATGAATCAATCCGAAAAAAAACTTTTGACTTTCCAAACTTTTTTGCTCAGGTGCCAGAATACCTCAATATTACATCTCTGCATGTTAGGTGGGACCTCAGTATGCCCACAAAGGAATATGGCTTGAGCCAATGTGGATGTGGGAAATGGTCGGATTCCGCATCAAAAGCCGAGGAGGTCCCGAAGATCAGCGCAGTGGCTATGCTCGGACCGAACTAAAGTTAAGGGGCACCCGCCCAAGAAATCTCCTACACCAGGCATGGGTGGCCAAATGAGGCATCAAGAAAATCCTGTGACAAACGGGGACGACAGTTGAGCACGAGACGGGCCGCAGTGGGAAGAAACACAGCAAAAGTCAACAGAAGTCGGTATGAAAGCAGTTCAAGATAGAGGATCCACAGAGCCATGCTTAAAGGTCAATTAGCGAGAAATGATCTGATTCTCCGGAATAATATTGCGCTCGCAAACTCTTGTGCTTCGTTCTGCTTAATGCCTATATTAGATAGGATGCGCACGAGCCGCATGCGGCTTTTGGCTCTTGCGCAAAACCGCGGGGGAATTTTCGTTTCTTGCAAGTAAAATATCATTATTGTATATCCACACTTCCGGAAGTTCCATGCTATGCCTGAAGCTCGTTCATGCTCGGTACTGTTGAATTTATGCATGTGGGCGAGGCGGGGGGTATTTTTTCCTAGATTCAGCGAAAAAGCCATAATATATATCTGTCCGACGCACTGCACCTTTTTCCGTGGTTCTTTTTCTTTCTTCACCACGGGCAAAGTCTAGCCGACATCCCATCAATGATAATCGGACCCAGTCCAATGTCAAGCCGCTGGGACGATCGCGCGGTGCTCCCGGGCCACGGGAAGGTAGGCAGCAAAAAAACGGACGCCCAGGCGTCCGTTAAGCAAGGAAAGTAGTAGTTCCGCGTCGTACATCTCCGTTACGATGAGCGGCCTCCGCCAGTCGCCCTCCTCACCCACCACATCGCACGATTGGCGGACCCAGCGCACCGAGCAACAGGCATCGAGGCCGCGCCTCTATCCCTGCAGATCATCGAGTGGCGACTAGGGAGGTGCGGGAGTATATAGCTTCGAAGCTCGAATTAAGTCACCAAAACGTGTACGCGTCAAAGTTGCGAGGCCAGTCAAGGAGGTGGGACTAGAAAAGAGAGCGAGGAAGCCGAGTAGAGATGTTCTCGACCAGCGCAGAACTAGCTGCTACCGTCCCATGACTAGGCTGGCTCATCGGCCAGTCGCGTTAGGGTCAAGGACGAGCAAGGACGAAGGTAGGAGAGTGCGTGGCTGTGTTGATCGGCTGGCGGATCAACCGCCTTTTGCTCTTGGCGTCCATCGTCTTCTCTCTAGTCCGACGCCTGGAGTCCTCGTCTTGCCTAGCACCCGCATTTCCAACCCTTCTCACCAGACCGAAATCCCTCTGGCTTCCTTTCCTCCTCGGCTTCGGACCATTGACGCGTCGTTAGGCCATTCGAGCAAATGTCAACGCTTCTGCGCAGAAACGCGTCTAACGCGTCAACTTGCTGTATATATTAACCGATCCGAACTGCAGCTGGAAACTGTACCGTGCAGGATAATTTGGACCCTGCCTTTCATTCGTGCCGCTTTCTTTAGTGTCTCTGGTGCTTGGACTTATTCCACCCGTTGTCGCCCTTCGACTTATCTTTCGCGCTATTATGTTTACTCCCGGACTCCTGCTCTCACATCCAGTGCGTTCGCGATGAGCTTAGCCGTGACAGGAATATGACTCCACAGTTATTGTTTCTGTCGGATTTTGCCCAACTCAGATGTGGGCGCGCTGATTTCGTCGCTGTTCTGTCTTATCGATCGTCACATTCCTTCCAAATTCAGCCTTGGACGCCCATCGCCGGTTAGTACCACCGGAGGCGAAGTCACTTCGCCTCAAGTATGGTAGCTTCCGGCGCAGGGGGGTTTGATTCCGCCCAGTAACATGGGGGATTAAATGCCTTCTTTTTGTTCTTCCAGGACCCTGGATTATCAGTTGGTAGGTCAGATACCTGGTTCGGACAAAGTTTCCATGTCAGCCAGCCGAGGTCGGATTGAAGTTCAGACAAAGCCTCTGGACAATGGCCAGAGGTCAGATTCAAAGTTCCGACACCAGATCCATTGTCAGATCAATATTCAAACAATGTTGTGCCACCTTGCTGATTACCATACTTGATGTCCTTTTGATGCAAGGCATCAAACTCTGTGTCAAGCATTGAAGATTTTTTTGGTTATTTCAAGCGGTTTCGGGGCTGTTTCTTTTTCTAAAAAATTGAGGTCAGATGCAAGTTCGGACAAATTTTCAGATTCTTGTCTCATTAGAGGCAGAATTCGGACAAAATCTTTGAGATGGGGCAATCCAAAAGGTCGGACAATTTTTCTTGAAAGGCCAAAATTGGTATCTGACCTCCCAACCGAATCAAGGGTCCTGTTCTTCCCTAGTCCAAGCAGCACACCTGATTGATTCAATTCGGTGTCCATTGGACGCGGAGCCGACCGATTTTCTCATTCTGGCGCCGATTAAGCTGCCAAATCAGACCAAAATAGTACATCCATCTGCCGTATCCGGCAACTGCGCCGAGCACGGACTGAAGCGAAGGCTGTGAGAGAAGCAGCATGTCGGCACCGAGTCAGCGGCTCGCGAATGACTCGCTCACAAAAGATCTGTTCGTATACGCCGCATCGAACTCACTATGCCGGACGAGAGGTTCGTGGGCGCATATGTTCGAACTGCAACTTTGGAAGACCTCGATGAAATTGCTGGGATGAAACAAAGAGCGTTTATATCAAGTCCGGTCCAAACTTTCTTCTCTGGAGCGAAGGCGGTGAGTGGCGTTCCTTTAATTTAGTCTAGACACATTAAACACCACCACAGCCCTTGACTATCCACCTAAAGACGCCAAACGGAGGGGGCATCAAACCAAGTATATTGAGTTTGTTCTACGGAAATCCTGGAGTTTGGGCCTAAGAATTACGGTGGTTGCTGTTCCTGCGACCGATGGTCCAGCCAGAATCGCTGGAGCTGCAATCTGGCTCCTTCCCAGACATAAGAATCTCCATCCCTGATTAGTTCTCTCCGGATGGGTCTCCTGTCCGTCTGGATGAATTGGGGCATCGGAGTCATGGCGGTGAATACTGATTCAAGTTCTTCTTTGATTCCATGTATCGATTTGGTATCACCGATAGCGCATATCGGATCTCACCCAACCCATCAAACATGCACTCAGGGATGGGTACGCCGAGCGAAAGCTGCCAGGCACTCCGCAGAACAGTTGGTGCCTACAGCTCGTGGGGGTGGATCCAGAATTTCAAGGCCAAGGTGTGACCCACAGTTGATGCTTAAATGTGCTGACACTGACCGTTGCGAAAAAGGCTACCTGTCAATGCTACTTCGGGAGGCGTTTGAGCATGCCCCGAATGCGGTGTTTACACTTGTCGCGAACACACCGCATGCCCGCGACGTTTACAAGCATTTTGGATTCGAGGTCAAAGCCGCAACCGCTCCTGTTTCTAGTACCTCTTACATGTATTTTAAGGTCGTCAGGGAAGTCACGGTGGGGAAGGGTAAAGTGGATGCATTGGGTTTGGCATCTTCAGGCGCCGCCGCAACTGGTTTCCCGATGTATCCGATGATCAAGGTGCCATGAACGTCCCGATCTGTCCTTGCCACCGAGGTATCCTCAAATGAATGATCACGCACATTTTCCCAAGTCAATGGAATCCTTCTGTCTGCATAGTGGTTCCCCGGTCCTTCTAAATGGCCTATCGCGTCCGCCGGCAGGAGATCTCACGGTAAGTATTCTCCTATATATTAGACCCGAGAAGCTGCACCAACAAGCTTCGATGAGATTGAATCGCATAGCGTAAGGTGGGTAAATAAGGTCGTAATGTATACGAAGATACAGAGATCCGTTCCACATCGAGAGATATAAGACGTCATTTGGCATGGGAGATGTTTTCACCGAATCAACCGTGGGAGTCGCGTGAGAAAGCCTTGACTTTGCTGAGAACAGTTCCCGAAGTCGACTGTTGTGGTCCGCGGCAGAAGGGCTTCTGTCGGGATCAACCATAACTGGGCGGTAAAGGCCGCCAGAAGTTCTACAACATATGGAATCGTCGCTTTGAATACGTTCGCCAGTTCCGGATCATTGTAGTCGGGTAGCCGGGGAATAGATAGAATGGCAAATGAACGTCATTGAATGTATATAACATTGTATGTATCCAATCCATGATTTCCAAAGGTTTCTTCACCCTCGCCTACCAATACTTAATTTTCGCAAACCACGCCCCCGCCCGTTTGATGGCATCAGACAAAATGGCTTGCGCGCGCCATTTTATTTGCAGCGATGAGCAAGGGCATATAAAAAAAAGGTTCATTGAGTGTATTCAACACTGCACGTACAAATTCATGTTTTCCAAAGGTTTCTACACCCACGCCTTCCCATAATTAACTAATTTTGGTCGCAAGCCACGCCCCCCGCCCGTTTGATGGCATCAGACAAACTAGCTTGCGCAAGCCATTTGCATGCAGCGACTAGGGGCGGAATTAAAATGATATCAACTATTACTTGGAGTTCAGTGACTCCATATAACAATGTAAGTAGCAATATAATGATTTCCAAAGCTTGAATCAAAAAACTCCATCCACACTGGGCACAAGCCACTTTGTCACCAGAATGGCTTGTGATGGCATTTGACATGTCCAACTTTTCTCAATCCAGTGCCAATTCACCAAGATCTCGCTGCAACATGCTAGGAGCGGATAAATTAGATATAAGTGAGATGGTATCGACCTTATTATGGCATGAATTCCTTGAGTTTTCGTAACAAGCCGGCCCACGCCCATTTTGATGGCATCAGACAGAATGGCTTGCGCAAGCCACTTTGTTGCTGAAGAAAAAGAATGATTTCCTGTCACATCCTGGGCCTGAGAAGACCCTAGCTCATTCAAATGTATTCATTGGGACAGTTTATATCAAAGAATTGAGTATTTACGCCGATTCAGTTGGTTACAATCAGGACTTTGGTTCAACCGATGTCAACTAACGAGAACCACAACCCTGAATTGATGTCCAAAGGCCGGCTTCACCTCCACTAGAGTATCCAAAGTCTTTTTCTGAAGGAATCCGTTCAACTTTCCGTTTGAGGTAGCGATACACTTGTGTGGTTCAAAAGTCGGGTGATTTGAACACTGTTTTTGTGCATATCTTTGCGTGGTGGACACTTCTTCCATTGTTTTCAATACAAGTGGACACTTGGAAGTATGAGCTTCACAAGCCCGCTGGCTTGCATGTGGGGTATGAGTTGCCCTCATCATTTTTCATGGTGACGAGCATTCTCCAAATATTAAATTATGTGACAATCGATGTCCTCGGTCCCTGTGGGGGACATATATGCCACATAAAACTCAACGCTAGGGCCCTACTCGCTATGTCCGAAAGCAACCGGAATCGGTACTATTGGCGAAACGCAGAGCAGATATGGGTATATTTTTGTCCAGGATTCATGAGAGAGCCATCTTCATAATATCTGACCAAAAATCATCTTCTGCGGTTTCGGCAGTTCATCGAAAACTCGGCTTTTAAGCGATATTTTGATCGAGGATCTGATTAGGCCTGATGGCAGTCCCGTTTAACTCGACCATGCAGCCTCATTGTGGGTCTTTTGACCCTGGAAATTTTGTGTACATATTATACCACCCTTATGACATTTTTTGAGGTCCTGAAGTTCCGAAAAATATTTCGAATCCTAGCGCCAAGGTGGTGAAATGAATATAAACCGTATAGGCCCGCTACCGCGGCAGAGCCCACCATCGTAGAGGTAGGATGAGTCAGTTCCCGTTGAAAGAAAATTTATTGTAAATATCACTCTACATAGTTTACAATAGGGTCGTTCACAGCTCCCTTTTTCCTGCCCTTTTTCTCCCCTTTTTTCGGGCTTTTTGTGGTTCCCGCCGTTTTTCATCGGGGTTTTTTCCCCCCTTTTCAATTCTGATATGCAAAAAGTGTTGAAAAGGGAAACCACGAACTTTCCTGAAAAACTGAAAGAAATTCATCGAAAAGGGGAGCGAAAAGGGGCAGAAAAAAAGTGAACTGTGAAACCCCCCGCCCCGCCGCGGCTCCCTTTTTCAGCCCTTTTTCATGCCCTTTTCAACTTCCTTCCTCTATTTCATGCATTTTGGGTGCTCCTATTGTTCGTCAGAGGTTGCATACCACCTCAGATGACCAAAAAAGACTGGGATGAATTTTTCGGGATTTTATAGCTCACTCAGTGATACATTATTGAAAAAAGGGCAAAAAAAAGGGAGCAGAAAAGGGAGTAAAAAGGGCACGAAAAAGCGCGACTGTGAATGACCCTAATATTAATCTCACCAACTCCGACCGAAATACAATGACTGGCAGCCTGAGGTCTAGCCGCCAGACAACGATTAAAATATGTTATATTCCACTTCTGACAGCAGCAACTGCTAACTCCTGTGTGAAATGCCCAGCTGGACCTTGAATTTGTGTAGCGAGTACTTGGTGACCTCACCATGCACGCTCAAGGGACAAATCCACAGGAGGTCGCGGGAAATACCTATTCACGACTCGCGAAAGAGCTCCACAAGTCTAGTCTCTTATAAACAGACACTACAACAAAATTTGAGCTTGCACCTCAGGCTCGCTTAAGTTTTGTTGTACCACGAGTTGTGAAAATGTATATCTAAATTTCAGAGCAGTGCACCAAGTCGTGCAGTGGTGGCAGCTTTGAATATTCTTTGTAAGGGATGGGGCGGGATGATCCAGACCATATTCCCACCGCAGCATAGCATTCAAACGGAGGAAGAGGACCCTGGAATGTGTGCTCAGTGGGACCAACACGAGAATCGAATTCTCTGATTCTAATACACGGAAAATGAGTACTGTACCAGCGTGTATGGTAGCAGCGGCCGGGGTCGCGTTACGCTCGCAAATTTTGACAAGTTAGCAACCAAGGCCAATTTACGTGTTACGGATGCCAATTTACGCAACCTGAGTTGAACGGCTGTATGCAGCACAGTACTGTAGTAGAGCTTTGAAATAATTTCCTTCTTCTTCCTATCACTGTCTCCTCTAACTCTATGGCAGTGGGTGATATGGGGAGCCTCCAAAGTGATGGTGATACTAAGAATATTTGGGCTTACAGTGACAATGGTACGCCATTCCGTGATGGATTGCTTCCGTTAACCATGTAGATAGCTACGTTGATTTTCTTTCAATTTTTAGCGCGTTTTTACAACAGAATTTTTATTATTATTATTATTCATTAAAGTTAGCAACCGACCGCCTGTTTCGTGTTACTCTCGAGAAATTAGGCAACATTTTGGAGGCCTGTTACGCGTTACTGTTGCTACCATACATGCCGGTACAGTACTACAGGCATCAGATCATGGCAGGCTCACCCTCGCCCGACCTTCGGTCGGCCCGAGTTCGCGCGGGCTCCGGAAACACAAGAACACATTCTGGATTATGCAGCTTTTACCGGCTTGTTTCTGATTCAATGCTTGATGTCGGCCATGCTTGCGAGATCCTTGTGGATATCGCTCAAGAGTGTGGGTGCCTACCCATATGATCCCCCGGATGGCCCCCCCATCCGTTACCCCTTCGGTCCAAGCACTTGAGCCCAGGTGGCCCAATCGGGGCAGGTCATGGGTCAGGGTCATGGGGCATTTCGGAGCGGAAGCACCGGAATGACTCACCGCAGGAAAACCTTGAACCTAAGTGACTCACCTCACTGGTGGTTTCGGCCGGCTCTCTGAACGTACGTCCCACTGCATCGGTCCCGGTGCCTCCCTGGGAGTGGGGTTCCAACCAGTGAGAGGAGGGGCCGCTTATGTCTCTACTATAGTAATCCAACCTAGTGTTCGGGTGACGGTGACCCCCAAATTTTATTGAGAGACGTTCCAAAAACCCAGAATTCAAAAGGATGTTCTTTGCCCATCCCAGTGAGAGGCAATTCCAAGGAATGCGAACACTGACTTGGTCAGATTACAACAGTGTCAGAGCACTTGAGTATTTGCGGCTTTATCCACTCTGCGGCCAGCCAGAATGATGGCATCACATTTCCGT
>JARJLF010001671.1:0-66832 GCA_029378395.1 Mycena leptocephala | reverse complement strand
TAAACGTCCCTCATCGCTCGGTCAAGATTGCTGAGGTCTTTTTCTTCCTTCTTCGTTTCTCTCAGATCCACCGGCCGTATATACTGAGGGTAACCACACTAGGCGCCCCATCACTATCGATCTGCGCAAGGGCGGCGCGCGCAATCCTTCATACAGTACATATCTGGCTCCGCAAACTCCAGCGGGTACCTTTACCCAGCTTCCTCGTATGTTACTTCATTTTCAACGTTCGACTTCATGTATGCGACTTGAACAACAGAACTCGGTGTTCGTCTCGGGAGTCATTCTTGTTTTATACGCCATGACGACCAAGCGTAACGGTTTGCCGATGGAGAAGAACAAAGATCTCGTTCAAGTTGCGACGGCTCTGGAAATTCTCAAGTTCACCGAGTCCAGGTAAGCGTATTGCTTGCCGCTGTGCTTCTTGACTCAAGCCACAGGTCCCAACCGGTGGGCCGACTGTGGGACCTCCTCCAAGAACTATATTCTCTCGATGGACATTTGTCTCTGAAAGACCTGCTGAACGACGACCTTAGTTCTGGCGACGCTGGTGCATCCAGGATTAGAACTGGAGAATGCGTTTTCACGAAGTCCCTGAAAAATTCAGGCTCTTCTCTGCCTGCTCGGTTGGATGAATATAACCCACAACTCGGACAGTCGTTCGATTCATGGAACACTGCACCTTCCTCTGATCAGTTACCCGAGTTCGAGCCCGGAATGTCCATCGAACAGTTGCTTGCAGACTCCGCGAACGCTATGGATAGCATTCTCGACGATGAACTTATGTCCATGTGGATGGCTGCTCCAACTGACATGACGTGACCCAATGTTGTATCCACCATCAGTTGACTAATTGAATACTTCTTAGAAACATCGGCAACTGGAACGCATACATCGAAACATGAATGGTCGATGCGAACTGGTCCAACAGCTTCGGAGTACAGCAGTAGTGACTTCTCGGAGTCCAGAGCAATATCGTCTATTTTTAGAATCCTTAAACATCAACCACGCACTGAACAGCGATATTCATGATAAGTATTTCATCTGAGCAGAGCGACGAAGACGGCGCCCCACGGCATGGATTTTCCCGCTTTTTATTCGAAAAAATTGGTCCGCTTTGGCCGTAAAACTGGGAATCTGCGCGTGCGGTCCAGTTGGTCTGCAGCCCTAATGTAAGTTCTAACCTGTAAACTTCTTCGCACTGGTGGAGGGTCGGGGAACGGCTTGGTCAGTTAAGCTGCGCGCCAGGCCGACATGCTGTTTAGGCGTAGTTGTTCTGGGCGATCACACGAATTGATATCTCCATGAGGAAGGCAGCTTGCTTCAACCCCGATTCTCGACAGTTTTCAAAAGACACTGTGGCAGCCAGTCCTCGCCATTGAGGTTTGCTTCCATCGGCTCAGTCAATATTGGTTTTCTGTGGCTGCAACCGTCTCCAAACCGTCTCGAAGCAGTTTGAAGCACAAATTCCGAGCTATTCCGAGTCGTCCTGTACTGGCGTAATTCCGAAATCCATGGCTCTAACCCTCTGCTTTTGATTGTAATCCGGTAAATCAACACCGTCGAGGCAGCAGACCAAAGGAAATATGTTGATGGATGTCTATAAACGGAATGGGCATGCAATGGCACCTGGTTCCGTGTATGTTGTTACCGTTGTTGTGTCCGTTGAAGTTCCTTCGATGCTTTTCACGCTCCTTGTTCCAGCTCGAATTCCGCTCTTCTGTGCGGGTGATCGGTGTCGGCACATTGGCGCACGTTGGGATGGCGGTGTGGACGGTTGACGGGCCAACCCGTCCCGCAATAAACCCCGGAATATTGACGCGGGACGACGGCACTCACATTGTAAAGACGACGTGTGGAGCCCTAATTGGCCCCCTTGAGCCGTTGTTCGCGTTACTCTCCTCGTGATACACGACCTAGTGCGTTTTCGCTGTCTGAAACGGTGCAGGACTGACCTCGAACGTTCCTTCCCGTTGCTTAACGTCATGATAGTGAGGCTGCGCAGCGAATACATACTCCACCTGCCGAGGCCGAGAGCTTCCAGATCTGTGATCTCGTCCCTTGAGTATTTAAGACTCAGTTCACGTCGGATGCACTTACAACAGAAGAATGCGATTCTCCGCAGTCTCTCCATTCTTTCCCTTGCTTGTGGAGCCGTCGCTACCGGGGTTCTTCTTCCGCTGTACATTTACCCATCGACGCAGTTAACGATGGCGCAGCCAACTGGCGACCGTTGTTCTCTGCGATCGCCACGCCGACCAACACCGCGCCATGGATCGTCGTTCTTAACGTCGATAGTGGCCCCGGCGGGTCTCGTGCGCCGGGTAACAGCGACGTGAACTATATCAATGGCACAGCGCAGCTGAACGCTTTCGGCCATGTAACGTCCGTCGGCTACGTGCATCTCCTCAACGGAAATGCTTCCGTTGCGAGTGTCGAGGCGAACCTCACTGCGTGGGCCAGTTGGTCGACTTTCACTGCCGAGAACATCTCCGTGCAGGGGATTTTCTTCGACGAGGCCATCGAGGCATCCGGCATCTCCGACGGCAGCAACTTTGACTACCTCAGCGGGCTCATCACCTTGCACGCAACGCGTTCGCGCCCAAGCCCATCACCGTCGTCTGCAACTTCGGTGCCAAGCCGGCCGACGAGTACTATCAAATCTGCGATGTTATTATCGCCTTCGAGAGCGCCCTGAACTCGGGCGGCTTTCCCCCGTACCAGAACTTGACGACGATCCAAACGAATATCCCCCTGGCGTCCAGGCGTCCCGCCTCCGGGATCATCATCAATGAATTCCAGGGCACGGCGGCGAATGGAAGCCCGCGAACGAAGCGACTTTGCAGAGCTTCATTGATACGCTCAAGTCGTCCGACGTGGGCTGGAGCTACTTTTGCACCGAGGGATACGCAGACGGCCTTACTTTGCCGCCCGCGAATTTGAGCAATGTGGCGGCGTTCAATGGCGTGAGCGGGCGGTTGGTTATGGAGCGAAGGGGCATTCCATGGCATTCGAAGGTGGAAAAACGGCGAACTATTTCCGACGCCTCGTATGCATCATACACATTACTACCTTTTTTCCCCTGTACCTCGATCTGATTTGAATTTATTTGGTAGTCATAACCTGGCCATGCTGGGCTAGGCGACTGTACTCTACCAAGTAGCATGAAGTATATGTAGCAACGGGTATGGGTGTGAAAGGGAAAGATCTGTGGATTAATAAATCCGCTATGTACGCTCCACTTGAAAATATTGGGTTATGCCGCACTCATTGGGCCTACTGTGATCATTTACTTGTCTCTACAGTCTCTGGGGAATTTAATTGCGTACATACAGCCCACATTACTTCCAGTGGCCTGTGCCGCGTGCCGCGCTCAGCCAGATCCATAACCATTTGCTTCACAAAAAACACGACTATCTTGGTTTTTTTCGCGTTCTGTGTTTGAGATTCGGTGCAACAAGCAAAACGCGCTGTGGTCATGATCAAGCGCAAGGAACTAGGGTGCAGCGACGCCTCAACTCGAATTTGGGTAAGAATCGGCTGAGTGCTCTTTCTCACTTAATCTTGACCACCCTGATGCTTCCCCGATCCCTGAATCCGATACTCTAGTAAAGACATGATTCGAGCTCCGTGTATGCTACATCGATATCACCACTGATGTAATAGTAATGTACAGAAAATCCCCAGCCCTATTACAATATTAAAGATATGCAAGCAAACCAATGCAGAACGAACGATTGTCAGTGTCAAATGCAAGCGGACGACGTGACAATGATGTTTAAGATGTGGCTTTTAGATGGGAGTAGGAGGCGTGTATGGTGTCGTAACCCGACTCGGTATAGTTGGGAATGGCGCCCATGACGGGCGCGGGGTATCATGACGCTGAGGCTGCTCGCGCTCGTCTTTCTGAACGCCGCCGGTGCGCAAGCTGTATCAGCCTTTTGAAGTCGCTACAAAGGGAAATACAGCGTCAATTCCGGGCTCCGCACATGTAGAAGAAGAGGAAGAAACGCACTGAATCATAACGGGCTTGACCATAACCTCGTCCGCCCCAGCTTCACGATAACTGTCCTGGTCCTCCGTCAACGCGTTACCTAGCCCTCAATCAGCACCAGCCCAAAAGGAAATAGAATCGCGGCGACGAACCGGTACACCCCACGACGAAATCGTCTCTGTCGTTCGCCCTGATTTCCTTCACCGCATCCTCGCCCGTCATCACGGGCATGAAGTTGTCCAGGCAGATGAGGTCGTATGTATGCGGGTCCGCGCCAACACCATGTCGACGCACTCCTTCCGTCCTTGGCGGTGTGCACGACACACCCGAGCTTTGTCAGCAGTCTAGCAGCGGTCAACGGTCAGCACACGGCTACGACACACAACAGAAGCGAGCAGACTGACTTTGAGGACAGTACGCGGGTAACCGCGTCGTCGTCCACGACCAGGACGAGCAAAGGGTCAGAGGACGAGACGTCGGCGCCTAATGGCGTCGTGGGCGCCGCTGGGGGCAGCGGAGGAGACTCTGGTCGGGCGGTACCCGAGTCCGGGTTGCTTTCGTACCGAGGCGGCATCGGTGACCGCGACACAGACACTGGTGATGACGCTGCCGCCTCAGCGGCCGCAGCGAAAGCAGGCGTGGCGTCCGACAACTTGTCCGCCGCGTGCGGTGTGGAGGTGATCAGCGGCCCGGAAATGAAGCCCGAGTTCTTGTTGCGATGCCCGTACGATCGGGGCAACGACGTGAGGGTGTTGGCGTCCCGTGCCGTCTGTATTTCGGCGGCAGAGGCTATTGGATAGCTGAAATGGGGGATACATCAGTTTCTGCAGCGAAGAATAGCTGTGCAACTCACGAGAGCTCGATCCAGAACTTTGACCCTTCACCTCGCCGCGAGATGACACCCTGAATTGCTGTTGAGGCGATTCACCCAAGATAAGGCTCAAGACTCACCAGCCGTCCTCCGCTTAGTCTGACTATCTGCTTTACAATAGCCAGGCCAAGACCGGTGCCTAAGGGCTAGATTAGAATGCGAGGAAAGAGCAGACACACAGGTAGCTCACCTGAACCGCTCGACTGCCCGACCGTGGTCTGAAAACAGGGTATCAAGAACCCGCCGAAACAAAGTATTCACGGACGACATTACCTGCACAAACGGCTGGAAAGCCTGTCCTCGACGAGATCCGACGGCTTGATCCCAGGGCCCGAATCATGCACCTCCAAGCGGAAACTGAGGCACTGCGTCTGCTGCACGCTCCCACTCCCATTTCTCGTCAGCAACGGCGAATGCGAGCGGTGCGCACTCTGGTGCAGCTCCGACGCCTCCCCGACGCGCGTCCCCGTGTGGTCCGTCTTCTCCATCGATCGCTCATGCGGCTGTTCCTGCTCGATATCCGGCGGGTTCCCCGGCAGCTCGTCCCGCATCGTGATCCCGAGGAACTCGGTCGAGATGCGGATTGAGCCGCCGCCCTCGGGGGTATACTTGACCGCGTTGGTGGCGAGGTTCGTGAGCACCTGGTGCAGGCGCAGCTCACTCCCGATGACCCAGAGCCCTTCGGGCTCCGCCGGCCTACCAGGTTCCAGGGATAGTGGGACGCTGTCGATTCGCTCGTCCAGCGCGCGGTCCAGAGTGAGCTGCCGCGCCCCCGTTGTACCTCCACTTGATCCAGGATGGCGCGTATCGAATGGTGCAAGGGAAATGGCTGGGATGATGCTGGTCAGATGGAGGCCGCAGGATAAGAATGAAGTCAATTACTCTTGCGATGGTTTCGAAGTGGCCCGAGTCCATTTCTAAAAGCAAAGCAGCCGTCAAGCCACGGAGAAGGATATCAGGCAGGAAACGCACTCTCAAAGTCCAGGACATCATTCAAAACCTAGGCAGTCCCCAAAATAAAAACGAGAACCTTGGGGAGACAAAACCAGCTTACCGTCTTCATCATTTCAGCCCTTGCTCCAACGCATAGATTTCCGTACTCTTGGCGTAATCCTCCCTGAACGCGTTCCCAGATTGAAGGAGTTGGAAAGCGAGGACTGGATTGCGCTGCCGTGAGCACAGACAAAACAAACTATGGGTGGTCGACCGACCTGCGTTGTTCAGCGGCACCCGGACCTCGTGGAAAATATAGTTGGCGAATCTCCTCTTGGTGAAGCTCGCCTTCGACTCTGCCAACTTGGCTTTATGCTTGGCCCTGAACGCCTGCTTGAGTTGCAGCGCAAGGAGGAACATCTTGCGTCTGGCCTGTTCCCGTCAGCCTCAGTCGCCGGGGGATGTGAATGATAACTTACATTTTCCATCATATAATCCAATCCCTGGATAAAGATCGAAAACACAGCCTGCTACGCATCAGCCAGGTGTGAGACAACAAAAATGAACCACACACAAAGCTGACGACATTCCGAGCATAAATGCCTTGGTCCGGGAGGATCAGGACACAGAGCAGAATCAAAAAGAGAACCTGGGCGATGCAGTTGTACAGCCGTTTGGACACGACGAACATGAAGAGCGCAGGAAAACCCGTCGCGTAGTAGCCTTCGATATTCCTTTAAAAAAAGAGACGACGCTAGCCACTATGGACTCACTCATAGCCAAAAAGTCCTGGGGGATGTCAGTGAGAAGAACGACGGCTGGTTAGGGTACTTACTTTGCCGTGACAATTGCGGAAGTCCGGGAGGAAGAAGTGGCATTGCTTTATCTGGATGAGCTCCGAGAATGCACAATACCACACTGAGATGCAAAAAAAGATCTGGAAGGTGATTGGGAGCCTCCTTGGCATGTCCAAAGCGATCATAAATGGGGTGGGAACTGTGAAGACCGTAAAGCCAGCCCACTGCGAGGGAGAGTCAACGCGAGAGCTTAATCAACGAATAATACTAACATAAACGATCTATGGAGAAGTGAGTAAGATTCAGAGATGTCGGGTTGAACCTAAACACACCCGGCCATAGCCACTGAGCTTCGTGCTATCATTGTTGAGAATAAGGTAAAGCACCCAATTGAGAATAAGAACTGGATTTTTTCATTAGAGAGCTGGAGTGCAAATTCAGCACAGGTACCCACAAAGCGAAGCAGCACTGGCGAAAGGTCAAAACAGACACGGCCACGTAAAGTGCACAACAACTCACAAGGCAAGCAGTTTGTTGGAATGCCAGGTCTGCCTCTGGAACTCTTCCTCATGCTCTGGGAGCCGGGGCTCGAAGAACGCTACAACTTCTGGCCAGCCCCGATCTAAGGTCGTGTGAGTGTGAGTGTGAGGCATTCGAGAGAGCAATGCACACACAGATGATCCATGACTTTAAACCTCCCTGATAGTGGTGGCCGTCGTCACCATGAAAGTCTAGTCTGTGCATGCCGAGCCCGGTAGAGTTACTACCGCCTTGACCGGAGCGCTGTGAGCTGTCGGATTGGTGCAACCCAGGGCCTTTAACTTCTACATGGTCTTCGTTGTCGACTACAACGGCGTCTAGGAACGAATCGGCGTCTCCGACCTTGGCAGCAAGCTTGCTCACGCCGCTCGCCGACGTTCGAGCCTCATCACTGTCGTCGCTGCTAACGAGCTTGAAGGTGTCGGAGAGCGAACCCTCGAGGGTCGTGGTGCAGACCCGCCATAACTTGTATACAAAGCCTCCGACTGCGCTGTCTTTCACGCGACCAACTACCGACTTTTTTTTTAGGAGAAATCTCTGGGAAATTTAACGACTCACCCAGAGGGAAACGATTGGAGGAGCCTGCACGGTCGACCTTTGAATTAAAAGCAAGCTGTCTCTCTGGCCGATGGACGGGCAGGACCGACTCGGTCTTCATGTACTAGCCAGGGAATGAAGGGGCAAGGGAAAGTACGTCGCCGGACTCGGAGGTTTCACATCAAACAATGATGTCATTCAACGTGATTTGCCCTGATTAGGGTTCCTGTCAATCAGTCTCAGTAGCCACAATGGTTCCCTTCAGCGAGCAAATAGGCAGTCTTTCATGGAGTTGTAGGAACCATCCGCCCCCCCTCCAGAGAATGGAATATTTCTTCTCACTTCCCAATTCATCTCATCTCGCTGGAAGGATCTCGCGGCGAACTGCGCAGTCTACGCTCAGGCTGAAGGTCAGGCAAAGTCTACGTATTTTCCATTAGTCCCGCGCGATTCCACGCCGCCTGTGGAGCATGGGATCTTGAATTTACAGATGACGTCAAGAAACGTTGCTTCTGGACGTTGTTCATTTTCCTGAGACTCAGACTCCGAAGACTCTGCTAGTGGCTCCGAACTCGATATGATTCACTTTTTTTTCATGACACGGGAAAGCTGTGAACCTATAAAACCGAGTCCACAAAAATTTCTCTTCGCCTTGAATTTGACTCGATTCAGTATCAGCTCAAAAAATATTTTCTTCGCGCTGGAGGTAATGTATTTCTCGAGCACCTAGGAGTATCTATTTTTTTTTCCTGGTCCATCTGCGCTAACGCAGCTCGAGGACTCTTTTTCTGCGCAGCCACCACCTTTAATGCTCACAATGTTGCCACCCTGCCTCGTGCCCTCCTCAAATCTTATAAAATGCGGTGAAGTGAACCCACAATTTCATTCCACCTCTCTCGCCCACCACCAGCACCCCAACACAAAGCTCATTCTTCCCTCGATATTTTGTCCATGTCGACGGATCCAACACGAATTCTGGCTTTCAACAGAAGAAATTGGGTCCGCCTCCAAGGGCTCCAGGTCCTGACAAGACCAATTTCTCAAGGACCGAGACAGCTCTCCCAGTCAGGTTGAGCACTGCTTCGTCGGCCACGGCGCCGAACCCTGGTAATGCGCCTCCTGCAACGGGTAAATTCCCCAGAGGGATCGCATTCACGCCAGAAAGGGACCCTAACGCTCAAGTCAACATATCTGAAATAGCCCGTGCAAAGAACGGCCCGTAATAATTATTTAGGGTTGGCGCTGCAGCCCACATACTTGTCCCAGCCTACCCTCACACCTCATATGTTCTTCACGCTGTTACCGCCACTCGACTTCTTCCCTATTTCTGCCCACTGACTCATCACCATATTCCCATTTGTTCTCGCCACTGCACTACTCCTGCCTGACAGTGCCGTCTTCATTTTCACGCCGCCACTTCACCTCATTTTGCGCCATGTTTTAATGCTCCTCCCAACACCTGGTAAGTATAACCTTCAATCGAGGAATCCCGCTACACTGTACATCTCTAGACTGTCATCATTCAACCTTTTTAATGTTCCAACCCCCCCAACCGTTCTCTACCACCAGTGATAGCATTTCGCATAATGATATTTTTTCGGACCTTTGTTTTCTTGGACGATCCGCTGGCATTACCTGATTCTCTTGTCATCGAATTTTTTACTACTTCAGCTCCTGCCAGTCTACGCTTGTTTACCGGTTCAAGTCCATGGCTACGAATTTCTGAATGATAAAGTTCTTGTTGTTTGTGCCACTGCCTTCCTTGTTGTAGGCTCTTATTCGTTTCTTTCGGCACCGCGTGGTTCGACGGAGAGGATCAAACAATCGACGACAATGAGATTGAAGATGGAAAAGAAAACTGCAGTCAAACGTGGTCCGTGCCCAAATTTAAATTAATAAGTACCAAGAACCGAATGAGGAAATTACGCGTCCTCGTGCCCAGGCCGTAGATAAACAGCACAGCACACGACGACGCGCCACGCGTCGGATCGTTTTTGCCTCCCTCTTCCGCCTGCTGTCAACCCATTATCAAGTTTCAAAATATCGATATGATCTTGGACCCAACCTCGTTTTTCGAGTCCTCCTCAGAGAAGTAGCCTTCAAAAAGGCTTGCCAGTGACTGTATGGTAAAAATGCTATTCATAAGCTCAGCTGCTCGCACCTAAATAAATCATCTTGAGCGAGCCTGTAGTCTAATAGACGAAGGCCAAGGCCGATATAGAGTATTTACCGTCCATTTCCCTGTTCAAACTGCACAGGCTCGTAAAACCTGCGGATATAAATGTATGCGAATGCGAAATTCCAGGAACTAGCAAATACGGCAACATGATAATAATTTTGTATACGTCGGGTCGTTCGGCTGTTAGAATACTCGTATTTCCGAAGTCAAAGTACCCGGTTTGGGAGTTCCAACGTAGACCGTCCATGCCTTTCTCCCACAACTTTTGGTATTCTGGATTCTCCTGCACATCGGACTTGCAAGGAAGCAACAACGTGCTCCAAACCAGCTGGATGTGCCGCAGGGGAGTCGGACGGTCTGGGCTGGAGCAGAATTAGCAGTGTTCTGAATGGGAACTTAGCCTTCTTCACGTCCTTTCAAGACTCCAAGATAGTGGGAGAGATGCAGGAAAGATGGCGCAGTCTAACGTTACAACCTGATCTGGCAATCAACGCTCCAAGAGTAAATGGAAAGGTAGGACCATTGTCGGCCCCCCGTTCAAGGGAAAGGGTTCGAGTTGGGGTAGTGTGGTATGTGCAATCACGCCAGCAATTCTTGCTCCGGCGGACTAAAGTCTGAGTGACTTGAGGTGAACAAGTGGTGGAGGCTTAACGAATGGGTTCAAGTTGCCACAAATCTCAGCGATTGCGTGAAATACACATTCGAACAGAGACGGTGTTTGGCAGAGAACCGCGAGGCATTCGGGGATGCCGAATGCTGTACCAGTAAAATTCGTTAATTGCGCTCAAGGCAGATGGATTTGGTCCATCAGGCGTAATTCGTTCGCTTCCAATATCAAATGGATACTTCGCGGCTGAGGAGCGGCCATGAAGATGGTAAGCGGGCCAGCGTAGTAAGCGTCCCCTTCTCACCCCAGTCGTCTTGCGAAGAACCCAGAATGAGCGACGAAGGAAAAAAAAATCCGCCTGTCGGTTCAAGTTAGAACAACTGAGAAGAAAGGGTGCGAAGGAATGACACCGGTACTTATATTGAATTCCATATCTTCCTATTGCCGATAATGTTTGCAAGGATGGGTATGGCTTCGTGGGCAAGGATGCGCCCTCTCCCACCAGTCTTGGTCTTCTTCACATAACTGAGTCAGTGGCGGAAGTCGGGTGATGCAAACGAATGGACAGAGGACGGTTTTGTGAACGCTGAACGGGCAAGCCAAACCAAAGGTTTGGGCCATAGAAAAGGCTTGGCGAATAGGCGGTGATTGGAAAGTGACCAAAAAGTCCATAACTGCGGTGTGGATAGAGAAATGATGATGTTTCTCCAGGTCGAACAAACACGCCTCAAAACAAGGGAGGCATCGGATATGCTGACGTTGCAGGCCTCCTGAATGCCGCAACAGCGCATGAATACTTGGGCGATGATTTCGACAGGCAACGGGACGAGGAAAACCAGGGATTCAGTGAGCGCCTGCCGTTCGGCCTGGAGACGTGCAATTTCGTAGCGAAGATCTTTGGAAGATCTTGCCGCTGTTCGATCTAGAGTGACGAAGAGAAGTAAGCGAGGTGGCTGTGCATGCCCAATCTTGACAGAAACGACGACTTGCAGTGGCGCAGAAAAGCACTCTCTTGTGTCCCGTTCCTTCTAGGGCTTGTGTTTTACGGCTGGAGATATACACTCCAGCCTGTGCTTGAACCAATCAAAGAGAATGGGGCCATTGTTGGTATTGGTTCGTACTCGGAAATATCGCATGGCTTGGAATTAACCTGTCGGACGCTCTGCAGAACTTGGATCTGTGTAAGTATGAATTAGGCGTATTGGTGGTTGTATAACCTCTCCCTGTTACTAGCTACTCCAGAGTGAGGTAAGAAATTTATTTACAGTATCCCTTTTCTGCTCGGAACTAATCGTGGCAGTCTCTTGGTTGCAGATCAGGTACATGTTTTAGAAGACGATTTGGGACGGCGCAAAATACCCTCTCGCGTCTGTTTCACTGAGACAGAAGTAATGTTCGTGCGAAACTGCCAAACTTTCATGTTCTGATTGCTTTTCAGTGTGGGCTACGAATGCGACAGCGGGGACGTCTATGATACCAGGGAGCTTCTCGAGGCTGCTGTGTCTAGCCTAAGCCCTAACTCGAACCATGGGGCTCCAATAGTGACTGCGAGGATCAATGGAACTGTGCAAAATTTCGTCAGAGAATTTATTCAGGGCTTAATATCAGTGTCTAACTCTTTTCTAGAATGCGACAGAAATCGTGTCTATGGTACTTCGATCACTTGTCTCCCGTGCAGAAACCTTGCACGGGCAACCCATAACATGCGCCATTCTTGCTATTCCTGCCCGTATGTCACTTCTACCTCCGGTTAAAGCAATCTACCATGATATTAGACTTCACCGACGCACATAGTAGCATCCTGCATGACGCCGCGCATCTCGCCGATCTCGCCATCCTCCGCACAGTCACGGAGCCAATTGCCACCGCCATCGCACACGGACTAGACAGTAGTCGGACTGCAAAGGACGAGCAGCGTGTTTTGGTACTTGACGTCGGTTCCTCCGTCTCTGCTGCGCTCCTCGAAATCGACAACGGTGTATTCGAGATCCTTGCGCATGCGCGCAATCGCTGGACAGGCGGCCGGGCTTTGGACGAACGCATCGCCTGGCACGCCGAAGCTGTGCATATCCGTATGACTGGCAAAGGGCGGGAGGGCATTCTCGGAGCCGCACAGATGGACGTGTTGCGTGTGCGGGCGGAAGGGGCGAAGATAGCGCTCTCGACGCACCAGAAGGTCACAATCGACGTTCCCACAAACGACGGTGCTGTGTTTCCCGTGCAACTAACACGGCGCGAATTTGGCGAGATTACGACGGATCTGTTCGAGGATGTGATGCTTTGTGCCGAAGAGGTGTTGCTCGAAGCGAACGTCGCCGCGACCGACGTTGATCATGTGGGGGCTTGCGTCCCATCTCCGAGCGCAAACTCATTCGTATCCAGATTATCCTCGCGGGCGGAGTTGCATCCATCCCTCGACTCTCTGAACTCCTGTCTACCCGCTTCTCCGGAGCAACGGCTCTGTACTCTCGCAAGGTACGGCCGGACGAGACAGTAGTCTACGGAGCAGCCCTTTATGCACGTCATTACTTCGATATCACGCCCCTCGCATTCGGCATCGAGGCCCCGGACGGGGTTTTCACAGTGGTACTGCCGCGAAACTCTGTATTGCCGAACACGAAAACTAGATCGTTGGTGATTTTACTCTCTTGCCGTTCACGCTTAATGACGGGAGGACGTCAGATTTAACCTGACAAAGGAGGTGCGGGTGCTTGTAGGTTACGGAGAGCACATTAGTGGGACCCATTTTCTCGGAAGCCTCGTCCTTCCACCGCCCGTGGGCGGGGAGGTGCAGGTCCGCTTCGACATGGATGAAGCGGGGGTATTAACCGTTTGCGCTACCGACGCGTCCGGGCGGTCTGTTGTCCTTTGCATTGATTTGAATAGGAAATTCATATCCCGCAGATCCACATCTACCACCATACGTCCGTCGGAGGAAATAGACGCGGCAACCGCGCGGATTCTCGCCGAGCTCGAAGGTGCGAACCGCGATATTGCGAAGGCGCAAATACAATATGCCAGCCATGCGAAGCTCACTGCGTTCCTTGGCGATCTCGAGAGGTTCATAGCAACCCTCCCCGCGGACCACGAAGGCCGCCCGTCAGCGGACATGCTGGTTGGTATAATACGCGAAGCGGATGCGTGGATTGCACAGAATCTCTACACCAAGGATGCGGAGGCATTGCGGGACAAGATGATGGGTAAGTGTTCAATGATCTGCCGCCCCTCGTAGTACGACCCGTCTAACCAGCAGCCTATAGCCGTAGAGAGGTTGGTCAGGTTATTAACACCTCAATCCCCCTTTTGGTTGTCCGGTGCCGATGAGAGCCAGTGGGAAGAACGACGAACAGAGCTTTGATAGCGTTCCTGGGTCTGGCGGTGACAGCTGGAATGTATGGCGGTGGCTGTCGGGAATCAACGGCGACCAGGGTTGAGGCGCCATTCGGTGTTCCTGGGTATCCGGGCAAAGAACTAGATGGAACTAAGAGGCCAGGGTTGCTTGCTACGCAGCGCGACCATGCCAAGCCTTGGCGACTCCCTCCGCAGAGAAGTACTTTGCGGTATCAACGCAGGATTGTTACTTTCCGTTGCGATGTCTGAAGACATCGGCTAGGGCCACCTGCGTAAAGCTACGAATATAATCTGTTCTTTTTTTTCCCTTCACATTTTGAGGACACTACTTAGGGCTCGCCATCGTTATGTCACATCATCTGTCTCTGTGACAAACCCACCATGGTCAATCGTAGAGCGAAATGCGAGGTGTTGAATCTTTCGATCTTCCTCGGCCAGGCACAGACTTGCCCGTTACGATCTATTTCTTGTTTGGAGTTGACAGCGAGCGCCCTCCGATACGCCCAATTCAAGGTTTAACATTGCGTTATGGCCCGGCGTAAGTACTAATGGGAGCCATAGGCTCTGCCTTCCCTACAGTTGTATTTCTGGCCGAGGAAGCTCCGAGGATTCTCCGCGCATGGTGAATTGCTTTGGGAACAGTCGACTCAAAGCTCATGCCAATTATCGCAACAATGCTATCGGTTTCCTTTTCCTCCTAAATCGAAGACCAGTCGCAGTTCAGGCGGATCCCACCTACTCTGCAGACCGGAGTTTTCAAATGCATACTTTCACTCAATGGCAGAAGGTCAACGGATAGTGAGTGAAACTGTATACATTTCGCTACATCAATTGCCGTTATCCTGAATTCAAGTCCAACCTCCATGGGCCAACAAATAAGCAGACTGGCTGCATAATAGCTTTCGGGGAACGACGGCGGTATTTGTATGCCTCTGTACGGTTTACTATAAAACAATGTTCGTACAGCCGATTCATATCAAGGGTCTCTGTGTTTCTTCCAGCTCACCTGGTAGTCATGATCAAGATCCTCCCAGTTTTCGCGGTTATCTTCTTTCATTTCTTCACAGAGGTGTTGGCATATACATGGCCCAATCTTGCTTATGACTATGTCGAAGAGTTCCTTTGGCTTGAACTGACGGGGTTTGCAGCCATCCCACCGGTTTGTACAGCTAGCCCTGATGGAACCACTCCATCGATTCAAGCACAATGGCTGCGTACAGTACGTTTTCCAATTTCTTCGATGACCCTCGCCCTGAAATGTGGTTCAGGCATATCATGATATGGCAACATTCAATGCTGGCGTCGGTGGAATAGATGGATCCTTGTTCTTTGAGCTAGATCGTCCTGAGGTTTGCGCATTCAGCTCTTCGGAAATCGATCCTATCACTCAAGGCTTTACAGAACGTTGGAGTTGGGTTAAGCAACACTCGAGGCCAGTTCATCCACCATATTTCTAAGTACACTCCCAGTTAGTTGCCATTTTATGTATAATTGCCGTGTCTTGAACTCTCTTGCAGTCCCAGACCTCATTGCTGCGGGCGCTGTCGTTGCTGTAGGCCAGTGTGGTGGACCTAGCATACCTTTCAAGCCAGGTCGGGTAATGGCAGCGGCTGCGGGGCCATCCGGTGTACCAGTCCCTACAGGGACTCTCGCGCAACACACCGCTGCTTTTCAACGTCAAGGGTTTACCGCCACGGAAATGATTGGGCTGGTCGCGTGTGGTCACACTTTGGGAGGAGGTTCGTCCTAGTGGCCATGGATTTCCACAGACATTGAAGCCCTACAGTTACTGCTGTGGATTTCCCCACTATCAACACCGGGTCTGCCATCAAACCGTTCGATGATACGCGTTTATTCGATAACCATATGTACGTCAAGACTCTCAAAAGCTCACCTACCTGATTTCTCACATTGATTCAGTGCGACGAACTATATTTCAGGCCCGAATATCAACCCCCTTGTTATAGGTCCTGCTGTAACTGACTCTGATGGGCGCATTTTTGGCAGCGACGGGAACGCCACGATGAGGAGGTAAGATCCGCATTATTTATTTATTTTGTTTTGAGGCGATGGACCTGACTCAATTCACAGTTTCGCCTCGTCGGCAAGTACTTTTAGTTCCACGTGTGGAACACTTATTGGGAGGATGATCAACACTGTACCTACGGGTGTTACTCTTCGCGACCCAGTCGTTCCCATACCGTTCAAGCCTCGGGACTACTTGCTGTCTGTTACTGCAGCTGGGACCTTAAATCTCCAAGTTACGGCAGACGTGCGTTTGGCAATATGATACGACGCGTTCCGATTTGTAACTTGCTGATTTATAGATCTTTGGGCCGTCTGTAATCAACAGCAATAGGGTAGTGACTCTGCACTGGGCAGATCGTAAAAGTTCGACCTGCGCATCGGGAGCTTGCTCCGCATCTCCCATCTCAACCACTTCCAACGCTGCGCTACGTAACGGGAATACTCTCCAGTCATACATATTTTCCGTCACTGCCTCCGCCACAGCGTCCTTCTCGAGTTTCTGGTTCACCGTCGACGAGGTCGGGAATGGAGTTACTGTAACGACACAAAACAATGGCGGAGGAAATTATCCTGTGGATGATCTCATTGCCAACGTACCTGCCTACAGTTGCGGCAGTTTCAGCGGGGCAAACATCGCACGGATTACGACTGCGGTAAGAGTATCTCAGAATTTTTCTTCTCTGTACGTACATTGAATATATTCCAGGTTCGAATCGATGGAACCACCCAGGCGAGCGGTGTCTCTGTTGAGGCAATGCTCCAAAACCAGGTCGGGATGACTGCGGACCTCACCACCGTGTCCGCATCCCTCGGAACCTCTCCGTTTGTCAGTCCCATTCCACAGTATGCCTATTGGACGGCCCTCATTCCTGGAGATATCTCTGTTTCCTGCCAATATTTGAACTACGAGTTCTCTGCAACTTTCGCAGGTGTAATTCACACAGGCCCATTGCTCGGAGGAGCGTGCAGCGTGAGGAGTATTAAAATTTCAACCGCATGTAGTACTACATAGAACTCACTGTAACAGCGTTGAATTTACTAGTGATCCGCTGAAAGCGCAAATGCTCGCGAAGAAGACCGAGGGAGGCGTAATCAGGCTTACATTTCTCCTTTTCTTCACAATTTTTCCCCCTCGTGGTTGGGTCTGAATCCGGTATCAATCGAACCGCGCCATAAAAGCGCATCTTTTGGTGATATTCCCAGGGCAATTGACCAAGAATTGGACGTTTTTGAGGGCATTCTTTCCCCCAAGGTCTGTCAGCCACCGCGAGAACCATTTGTATGACGGTTCGTTTGTACAAAAATTGATTTCGCACGCGCGCATGTGATTCAGCGCGCGCGCGACCTAAAAATGCGCGCGCGAGGTCAGGACGGTAATATCTTGCTCAAGTCTTTATTCTTTTACATATTCTGACCGCGTAATTAATAAATATAATTACTTGTTGTCCAACTGGCCTTCCCACTCTTGCAATGAAATACTGTGTAGATGGGGACAGCAAAATTGACCGATATATGTGAGATGCACGATAACTCGGCCAGTTACTGCATGTCCCAAACCCAAGGGAGCTCAAGTCTTACTGCGACACGTCGACTCGTTTTCGCCAGGCCTTCAAACTGTCGGCCAAGTACTGGTAAAAGAGGGTAAAAGCTCCCCTGCCGAATCAGACCAAAAGCAACCATTTGTGAACACCGATCTTTGGAGTGCGTGCGAGGATTTGGGCCCGGGAATGGATTTGGAAGGTGTACAAAGCGGCCAAGAGCCCGAGGGAGCCTGAGGCTGCCTGAGGCCGGGGGAGCGATAGTCTCTCTTGACAGACTTCCCACTCGCAACCTTAGGGGAGCGACGTGGCGGGACACGTCATGATCGAAGGATGATGGAAGCGTCGGAAAGAGTCGGAACATTCCAAGCTGTGCTATATTTTGGCTCTGTTTATCCAGCTTACGCGTCCCTTTCTCCAACCACCACCTCCCCACCACCTGGATCCCCCGCACCACCGCGCTTTTCGGCGCCCTTCCCCACCTCCACTTACCCGGCTACGGCCCCACCACATCCCGTGAACTAGGGCAGGAGGCTACTTAGCTGGGGAAGAGTGGCAGGGATATTCGGCAGGGTCATGCGGGCTTGGGGCTGGGTGCAAGAGGCGCGAACCGGCGAGTTCAGGACTCTAACGACATGGTGACGCTTTGGGATCGAGTGGTGCTGGATGGAGGATTTATGTAGGATACTTAGTCGGTAGTTACCGTCCTGACCTCGCGCGCGCATTTGAGGTCGCGCGCGCGCTAAATCTCACGCGCGCGTGCGAAATCAATTTTTGTACAAACGAACCGTCATAATTTGTTCTTGTTTTCTGCAAAATCTATCCCCTACCCCTCGTCACGTGTTAGGCAAGAATTGCTTCGCTTCGCTCGCAACAAATCTACTGTCGACTGTCGGTTAGACTCAGTCGGCTCGCCACTGTTTTTAGTACCTGCCTTCCTCTTGAATCCCTAGAACAAGTGGATTCACGCTTCAAGCAGCGCAAGAAAAGCGGCAAGCACATGAACGAAAAAGGTACCTCTATCGCAACATCAATTTTTCATACCATGCAGTCCGCGGACGGACACTCAGCACCAACACTGTAACACACGAAATTGGATGCAAGAGCAGGCTAGGTCGTGAGTTGACTGGAATATTCAACAGAATATTCCGTGCAGGCTTTGGAACTACCGCAAAAGCCACGACTCCCACCGCACGATGTCTGTCGCCGCAGACGTTGATTTCTTCCCTGTTTCTCTCCAAACCATTACATGGCCATGTTGCTTGCGACTGCTCTCTGGTGAACCATGTGCATAAATCTGAGCGGCTGGGAAACCGGATAGCCAAAAAGTTGGACACCAAACTTTCTGTGCCGTAAACAATTTCACCCTTTGTCAATTGCCAACTCAAAAGGGGGCCGCCTGACCCCGAAATATGGCTTGCCTTTACCTCCATGACGCCAGGCTTCATTATTCCTAAGTAGCATTACCATTCGGGCAAGCGGACTCCTTCCGAGGATATATATCTCCGATAGCGGTCTTTATTCTGGCGTTGCGCGGTCAGCCAAGAACGTCGTTTATAACGTCAACCTTAAGTCCTGGGTTTGCTCTGAATTAACAAGTGAGCCTTATTTTATCATTTGTATGTCCTGGTTCGGTCTCAGGGTTCGTTTCTGGCGCTATGTGTTGTCTGCAAGTTGGCCCTCAATTGGCAAGCATCTCGGATTACATCCTATCAAATTCGAGTCGGATTTATCACTGCCTTTTTACATTTTCGAGGGTTAGCTGACAGCAGCCTCGACACTTCAGGGCTTTCCTATCGACTCTGGTCTCTCTTGGCAGACACTATTATCAATTCCAACTTGTGCCTCGTTTGTTATAAACGCCTGAACCCGAGTAACAGGCGACTAAGGACACGTTAATACCCCGGTTGAAACTCCCGTCGTTGCCAAGGCTTTCTCATTCAGCTTGCATTCTGCGTACGTTTACCGCATCTCTCCCCATGCAACATCTCAAACTCCATTGTTCCATTGTCGACGCTCCGGCACTTGAAATGGTATGTATATTCTGACCGGATATGTTAAGAAACTACCGGTGACCTCCGTGAGCGTCGCGCTCGCAGAATGTATCGATGGGTGTCAACTAATTCGTCTCTCCGCTTGCATAAATCTCACCATTTCCGGCGGAGCAATTCAGTCGGCCGTTTTGCCGTTCAGCTGAGCGGGCTCTTGGCGAACTCAGCCACCTCGTCCAAAGTGTATAAAAGGCGCAGGCTGCACCCGCTTCATCCTAACAAAAACTTGCAATGCACGCCTTCAAGTTCATCTCCGTTTCCGCCGTCTTCCTGCTTGCCCTGGTGCAAGACGCCGTCTCACAGGACGTGGAGCCTGTTCCTCTGGGTGGACAATGTAAATAACCTGACTACGCTGCCGAATAACTAAACCTGACTGCCAATACTAGGTGGAAGCTTCATTGGCACCGTATGTATGAACACCATGTGGATTCTTTTGTCGCTGACGACTGGGTTCCTCCATCCTTTGACCGATAGCTGCCTTGTAAGTTTATTCGCATGACCTTTTGCTCTGTTCTTGACCGTCCTTTCCCAAGGTGTTGCCCCTGGTCAATGCTGCTACCTCTTCCCCGACTATGGCGTGTAAGTCGACCTCGTTTATTATTGATGCTTGGTTTTGAGTATTACCTTTTGCAGTTGCTTGTATAAATGCCCTACCAAGAAGGCCTAAATACGTCCCTGTCATTGTTACCACGTCGAAGGAATCCATGTCTATCATCCATGTACTTTGGAATAACTTTGAATCTCCGCCATAGTCAAATAGGGGTTTAGAGAATGAAGAGAATTTAGGGAATGAATACACCACATCGGGGAAGAGAAACTTGAAATCCGATCACATTTCAGGGACAAACGGTCAGGAGGAGCGGCTATTACTTATAAATTGACCTTTCTCGAAAGGAATCCCCCAGCGGATCGATGTCGACGCCACCTCAAAAACCTCTCCACCTGCCTAAGGCCGCCCCCCATTTATTTTCCACAAATTCCTACCACCCTCGACGCGCAAAATGTCACACAACAAGGATGTTTCTATGGCGGTGACTGCCGCCATGTGTAAGTTGCTTCTCCCTCGTTCATTCCCGGTGAAGTGACTGGTCTGCAGACGAAAAAGAACGGGCTGACCACTTGGAAACACGAGCTGCGCTCGAGTCCGAACGCCAAGCCCGCACCACCGCCGACGCAACACCAACGCGCTTGTGGCCATGACCCAGAATGCCCTCGCGCAGGAGAGCGCTGCTCTCGTGCAGGAGCGGGCCGCTCTCGCGCAGGAGCGCGCTGCGCACGCGAAAACGCAGCTCACGCTGGACAACGAGCGAGCTGCCCACGCAGTAACGCGTGCCGAGCGCAACGAGGCCGTCCAAGCCGCCTATATTGCGCGTGCAGGGCCTCAGTAGCTGGTGCAGTCCCTGTCCACAATATTTATTCTCATTTTATTGATTTTCACGTGCAGTGGTCGGTTTGGGGTGCCGCGAGGTAGTACATATACTAGTTGATGGTCAACTTGAAGTCCAATCATCAATGCGCTGAGGGATTATCAGGCTGAATCCAGCAGGCATCCAAAAGATTTGGAAGAAATCCTGACGACACAGTGTTCATTCACAGCAGTGATAGCGATGCCGCCCGCCTCCGAGAAGCGCCCCCCGCCACTTTCCACCCCCGCCAGAGCAACGAAGATTGCAGGTCCCGCCAAATCCCAACTGTTTGGCAAGACTCTCGTTTGTCTTTACGGGCAGGCTGCACAGCTTCTCTCGGGATGAGGTGGTCGACGTTGCGAAGCACTTCGGCAGGTATGTTGCATCAAGTCGCTTGATTCTCTTTCCCAGATTCTGACCATCCCGTAGACGAGTTACCTGAGGGTCTTCGAGCATGACGCACTACGTCGTCCTGGGCAGCAATGTTGGTGCCTTAAAGCCGGCTGCGATCGAGAAACGCGGTCTCAAGATGCTGAATGAGCGCACCTCGCGTTAGCGACCTGAAACAGTCAATTTTGTGAATCTTTCTGGGAAAAGGTGATCACTCACTCCGAACACGGCGAACTCATTCGTGCCCAAATTATCCTCGCCGGCGGAGTTGCGTACATCCCGCGGCTCTCTGAACTCCTGTCTACCCACTTCTCCGGAAGAACGGCTCTGTACTCTATCACTACTCTAGCAACGTACGGCCGGACGAGACAGTAGTCTATGGAGCAGCCCATTATGCACTTTCAAGTTATTCGCATTCGAGAATCGACACGGTTGCGTCCTTGGTATGTAACTTCGATATCACGCCCCACGCATTTGGCATCGCGGCCCGCCCCTGGGCGGGGAGGTGCAGGTCCGCTTCGACATGGATGAAGCGGGGGTATTGACCGTTTGCGCTACCGATGCGTCCGGGCGGTCTGTTATCCTTTGCATTGATTTGAATAGGAAATTCATATCCCGCAGATTCACATCTACCAATACGTCCGTCGGAGGAATCAGACGCGGCGACCGCGCGGATTCTCACCGAGCTCGAAGGTGTGAACCGCAATATTTTCGAAGGCGCGAATACAATATGCCAGCCATGCGAAACTCACGGCGTTTATGGCGGATCTCGAGTCTCGAGGGGTACATAGCAACCCGCCGGCCACGAACCCCGCCCGTCAGCGGACATTCTGGTCGATATAATACGCGAAGCGGATGCGTGGATCGCACAATCAAGGATGCGGAGGCATTGCGGGATCCCAAGATGATATGTAAGTGTACAATGATCTGTCACCCTACGAGTCTAACCAGCATCCTATAAGTAGCCGTAGAGAGGTTGGTCAGGATATCAAAACTGGGACGATCGGCGAACAAAGCCTTGATAACATTCCTGGGTCTGGCGGTGACAGCTGAGGTGTATGGCGGTGACTGTCGGGAATCAACGGCGAGCCAGGGTCGAGTCGCGACCACACCAAACCTCGGCGAAGCCTGCGCAAGAAGTACTACGCAAGATTGCTAAATTTCCGTTGCGATGTCTTCAGACATCGGCTAGGCCACCAAAGCTATGAATATAATCTGTTCTTTTTTTCTTTCACATATTGAGGTAACTTAGTGTTTGGACTTGACAGCGAGCGAGCGCCCTGCCGCTATGCCCAATCCAAGGTTGATCATTTCGTTATGGTCTGGCGTACTATAATGATGGCCACAGGCTATGCCTTTCCCCACAGTTGCATTTCTGGCCCACGCAGCTCCGTTACCCTGAAATTGAATTCAAGTCAAACCTCCATGGGCCAACACACAAGCAGACCGGCTGCATAATAACTTTCGGGGACCGACGGCAGTATTTGTATGCCTCTGTACGGTCTACTATAAAACAATGCTCGTACAGCTGATTCATCTCAAGCGTCTTTTAGCCCACCTAGCAGTCATGATCAAGATCCTCCCAATCTTCGGCGTCATCTTCTTTAATCTCTTCACAAAAGTGTTGGCATATACATGGCCCAATCTTGCCTATGACTATGTCGAAGAGTTCCTTTGGCTTGAACTGACGGCGTTCGCAGCCATCCCACCAGTTTGTACAGCTAGCCCTGATGGAACCACTCCATCGGTTCAAGCACAGTGGCTGCGTACAGTGCGTCGTTTCCAATTTCTTCGATGACCCTCGCCCTGAAGTGTGTTTCAGGCATATCATGATATGGCAACATTTAATGCTGGCGTTGGTGGAATAGATGGATCCTTGTTCTTTGAGCTCGATCGTCCTGAGGTTTGCACATTCAGTTCCACAGAAATCGATCCATCACTCAAGGCTTTACAGAACATCGGATTTGGGCTAAGCAATACTCGAGACCAATTCAAGCACCATATTTCCAAGTACACCCCCAGTTCGTTGACGTTTCATGTGTAACTGCCGTGTATTTACCTCTCTTGCAGTCCCAGATCTTATTGCTGCGGGTGCTGTCGTTGCTGTAAGCCAGTGCGGTGGACCTAGCATACCTTTCAAGCCAGGGCGAGTAATGGCAGCGGCTGCGGGGCCATCCGGTGTACCAGTCCCTACAGGGACTCTCGCGCAACACACTGCTGCTTTTCAACGTCAAGGGTTTACCGCCACGGAAATGATTGGGCTGGTTGCGTGTGGTCACACTTTGGGAGGAGGTTCGTCCCAGTGACCATGGACTTGCACAGACATTAAAGCCCTACAGTTACTGCTGTGGATTTCCCCACTATCAATACCGGTTCTGCCATCAAACCGTTCGATGATACGCGTTTATTCGATAACCATGTGTACGTCAAGATTCTCAAAAGCTCACCACCTTGATTTCTCACACCCTGTCCGTTAATTCAGTGCGACGAACTATATTTCAGGCCCGAATATCAACCCCCTTGTCATAGGTCCTGCTGTAAGTGACTCTGACGGGCGCATTTTTGGCAGCGACGGGAACGTCACAATGAGGAGGTAAGATCCACAACCATTTTTTTTGAGGCGATGGACCTGACTCAATTCACAGTTTCGCCTCGTCGGCAAGTACTTTTAGTTCCACGTGTGGAACACTTATTGGGAGGATGATCAACACTGTACCTAGCGGTGTTACTCTTCGCGACCCAGTTGTTCCCATACCTTTCAAGCCTCGGGACTACTTGCTGTCTGTTACTGCAGCTGGGACCTTAAATCTCCAAGTTACTGCAGACGTGCGTTTGGAAATACAAACAATACGACGCGTTCCGATTTGTAACCTGCCGATTTACAGATCTTTGGACCCTCTGTAATCAACAGCAAGAGGGTGGTAACTCTGCACTGGGCAGATCGTAAAAGTTCGACCTGCGCATCGGGAGCTTGCTCCGCATCTCCCATCTCAACCACTTCCAACGCTGCGCTACGTAACGGGAATACTCTCCAGTCATACATATTTTCCGTCACTGCCTCCGCCACAGCGTCCTTCTCGAGTTTCTGGTTCACCGTCGACGAGGTCGGGGATGGCGTTACTGTAACGACACAAAATAATGGCGGAGGAAATTATCCTGTGGATGATCTCATTGCCAACGTACCTGCCTACAGTTGCGGCATCTTCAGTGGGGCAAACATCGCGCGGATCACGACTGCGGTAAGAGTATCTCAGAATTTTTCTTCTCTGTACGTACATTGAATATATTCCAGGTTCGAATCGATGGAACCACCCAGGCGAGCAGTGTCTCTGTTGAAGCAATGCTCCAAAACCAGGCCGGGATGACTGCAGACCTCACCACCGTGTCTGCATCCCTCGGAACCGCTCCGTTCGTCAGCCACATTCCGCAGTATGCCTATTGGACGGCACTCATCCCCGGAGACCTGTCCATCTCGTGCCAATATTTGAACTACGAGTTCTCCGCAACTTTCGCGGGTGTAATTCACACAGGCCCATTGCTCGAAGGAGCGTGCAGCTTGAGGAGCATCAAAATCTCAACCACATGTAGTACTACATAGCAAGTCATGAACTCCATAATAGGGTTGAATTTACAAAACTAGCGTTGAATAAATAGGTCAGAATCCATTGGTTTACATCCCCCTCAAATCTAGATGCCCAGCCCTATAAACGCAATTCCGGCACAAAAAATCATGGAAGTGACAAGTCGACCATTTCGGTTGTTTATCGCTGCACTTTTGTGCCTTTGCTTTCCTTGTTCTAACCACCAGTGCTTCCGTCCACGACTGGTACTTCCCAGACGCTGGTCCATACCCCAATGTCCATTTGAGGCTGCCAGAACGCTCGGATCCACATTGAGTGTGTTTGTCGTTCTGGTGTACGCCGTGGTTGGCCACGTTACTGGCGTTGGGCTCTCGGGCACCTCATCGACGGGATCGTTCAAAAACACTAACGCAAACCCTGGCGCTGGAACTCGTACGCTGCAGGTTTTTGCGGACGTGTCACAAGGGATTGTTTGAACGTCAAGGGCATCTGTTAACCGTCCGTCGGATGCAAAGCTCGAACCGAAGGTCTATTACGGCTCGACATCATTTTACAAACCACCGTTCACTGGTTAAGAAAACGTACCTGCCCTGCCCAAGTTATATTCTGCTTGTCGCTGACAGAAGGGGCAACAAGATACCTGAAATAGAGTCAGTGAGTCCCTTGCTTGAAATCAATGAGAATGCCGCACTTGACCTTCGCCTGAGTAGGTGTTTGCCCATTGATTACGTCGAAAGAGAATGTTGCGGTATAGTCGCTGTTCCCCGAGGGGTCAGTAATGTAATTTATTAGTGCTAACCGCGATAAAATGTCGTTATCGTAGATAGCGTAACCCGGCGTGTAGATGCTGTCGTTATTCATTTGCAAGTCGATGATACGGGATTTGTTGGATTTCCCAAATACCTCGGCCACTCGAGCTTTGTGGTAAGTTCGTGAGTCAAATAGATATTTCGTAGGCACACCTATCAAGGCTGAATAATAGACCGGACCAATTGTCCAACTATGGTAGGTAGACTGATTGGTCGGAGGCGCTGGATTATACTGATTGGTTTGTGAGTAAAGACGTAGATGTTATGAGGCGTACGGGTGAATGGCTCGAAGACGATGTAAATCAGTGTTTTGCGGACCAAAATATTTCATCACATACGTTATAATAGACACTCTGTCCTCCAATATGTCTGCAAAAATAATTAAGTTGAGCCTTATTAAGCAAAGAGCGGCGTACAACAGCGCTGTCGTGAAGTTGCTGTACGCCATTTGCAACCCATAATCCAAAGCCCACAAGGCGCTGCCAAACGAATCGCTTATTCCAGCAAATCCTCCGCATGAGGCGCTATTGGTCTCGAACATGACGAATGGTAAGTCGTAAGATTGTGCCATCAAAGTGCTAATTCAGTTGCGTGCCGTCAAGTTGTGAAATGCATTGTTAGTCAACCGCACCTGCTGAGGTACTTGTCCACGATACTTTTCGCCGCGGTATGATTCAAATAAGTATAAAATATTTTCTGCGGATCGACGATTGAATCTGAGGTGTGCAGGACTTTGGCACAATTGTTGTTCGGATAACTGAGCAGTGATGAGTTTTCGAACCGTGGGAAAGTAATAATGATGCCCACTATTCCACCGATAATGCTGCGAATAAGTCCTCGTATTTATCGAGGAATCCTGTATCCCACACGTCTTGGAGCTTCCAATCGCCTGACACACTGGGACCAATTAGTTTCCGGACCACAGAAGATATTCTTGGATCGTTCTGTAACGCAGTAGCCACCAGGCCGAAATCGTTCGAGTAATCGTAAGGGCTGTACGTAATTGGGCGATGGCCATGACTGTTCACTGCGGATTAAAATAGGCTGGGCGATGAGAAAGGGCTCTTACATTCCATACTGGTCGGGCTCATTTCCGACTTGAAGCCCTAACAGATTATTACCAAGGACCCTCTCTGCGACCTCTGCGATTTTCAACCGAAGGTGTTGCGTGTCGTTCAATGGAATTCCTACGGAACCTGTCATTTCGGGGAATATGCAATTGAACTCTAAATACCCACCCAAGTACCATTGGACGTTCACCAGCGACGAGATATTCGCCAACATATACACAACTTCAGGTGTATACAAAAGTGGAGGCGTGGACATTTCCATCTGGGGAACGTAATAAGCGCACGAGCTATGGAAGAAATATAAACAAACCGGATAGTCGGTCGGCCTGCCCTTCTCCATCATCTTGCCGTCCGAAAGGCCGCCCACCATCGTCGCGGTCTCTTGCGTATTCCCTCCTATCCTGACACGCACAGAACCGCCACGCGCTTGGAGATTGGACATGAGATTCAGAAAAGGAACCTGGAGAAATGATCTGCATGACGTGAATTAAAGTATGAATGTAAATCATCGAAGGCACCTACCCGTTGATGCCCACTATTCTCGGAAATATTAATGTTCAGAAGGAGCCATTGGCTGAATGAACTACAATCTAAGTGAGTACTCACAAATTTGATTTATGACGGAGAACTCGATTGAAAAGCCGAAGAAGTAACCGCATTGCGGGATAGAGACACCGGATGGAGGAACACTGCTTAGTTGCTGAGTGAACTGCATGGGAGGACCGGGGTCGGGAACCGCAGGAGGAAGTAGGATCGTCGGGTCATACGCAGCTGCGCCAGTGTATGACGCGACATTGGCCGTCCCAGTGTGCGTTCCCGCATACGGCTCTTGGCTGTAGACCGTGATGGAAGCCCGCACGAGAGCGAGACAACACAAACCTCCGACCCAGAGGATTGTCGAAGCCATGGGCAGAATGAGAATAAGTTTCCAGGCAGAGCAGTAGTTGCGCGACAACACCTCTTATCTGGATGGCACCTGTATCGTGTGCGAGCGGCATCGCGCTGTATTTGCGCGGTTTCATTTTGAGGGCGATATGCGGCGTTGGTCGATAACAAGGTGGTGCCACTGAGACAGTCGATATGGGAGTACGTATAATTATGTGAGAGGTATCAAGCCGGAAGCCAGGGAAGTTTATGCCGGCACAATGCCCATCTGAGTTCAACTTTGGCGTTGCGGGTATAAACACCGGAACCATGAAGGAATTCTACGCAACCTGCACGGAGGAAGATTGTTGGCTTATTATATTATACGGTTTATTACGCGATTAAGATCGTCCATGTCCATAACTGTACACTCTGCAGATCATACCACCGACCGCCACATCACCGAAACCAGTCCCAGCGAAACGCACAACACCACAGCCAAGTGGGGCACAAACCGCGCCGCCCCATTGGGCGGCTTCCCCTTGCTCGTGCGCGCCGGCATGAAATTAGCTCCAGCTTGCCCGTTCGACGTGGCCAGCAGGCTCGGATCTATCGAGACGGTGTTGATCGTTTTCGTCAACGCGGTGGTGGGGAACGTCTTGACAGCACCATACGTCTCCGCATCGCCGGGAACGTCAGCGAGGAAAACGAGTGCGAATCCGGGTGCAGGGACTTTGATGTCGCAGGTGTTGTCCGATTTGCAGGTTACCGTCTGAACTTGTTCCGTCCCAGTCAGACGGCCATCAGACTCGAACGCTGTCCCGAATGTCTTCAGGTTCGCCGCGTCAGCTCATTGAAACAAAGGTGGAAAGCAGAAATAGTTCACCTGCCCTGCCCATGTAATATTCGATGTTGAAGAAACCGACGGCGCCACGAGGTATCTATGAACGGCAATTAGAAAAGAACCTCAGTCTTGGCCGCTGCTCACTTGACTTTGACCTGTGCGGGCGTGCCGTTTGCCTGGCCGGTGTCCCCGCCTCCGATGGCAAAGGAGGCGGTGTAAGCACTCGCCCCACTGGGATCCGTAACGTAGTTAAACAGGGCGAGCCGCGCTAGGACGCCTCCGTCGTAGATAGCATATCCAGGTGTGTAGATGTTGTTGTCGTTCATTTGGAGATCGATGATCCGGGACTGGTTGGACGTCCCGAATGCTTCGGCGACTAAAAGAAAGATAATGAATAAGAAATTGTATAAGAATGAGAAGGAGGGACGATAACAGACCTGCAAGGACGGAATAATAGACGGGACCGATTGTCCAGCTGCGGAAGGTCGACTGGTTTGTTGGCGGAGCTGGAAATAGGGTTATGACCGCCGAAATGGAAATACATGACATCGGACATACGCGTAAATGGCTGGAAAAATGATGTGAGTCAGATGCACCATAGCAGTTAACAAAAAAGGTAAACGTACATTATAGTATACCCCCTGTCCCCGACATGCAGTAACGCCGTCGTAAAATTACTATACGCCAACTGAAGTCCGTAATCGAGGGCCCAAAGCGCACTCCCAAACGAGTTACTGACGCCCGGGAACCCACCACAGGATGCGGTGTTGGTTTCTATCATCACAAAGGGCAAGTTGTTCGCTTGCGCGAGAGCCGTGCTAGCGTTGAGTTAGCCAACTGACACCGACTTGTTGAAGTGAGCATCTACCTGGCGATGTAGTTTGCTGCTATCTTCTGACCGGCGGTGTGATCCAGGTAACTGGAAAATATCGCCTGCGGATCTATACCGCCCGTCGCGTTGGGCCCTCCGAAGACCTTGGCGCAATTGTTGTTCGGGTAGCTATAAAAAGGGAAGAAAATAGAGAAACAAAGATGGATGAATGCACGAACAAGGACATCGAAAGCGCGGCCAGACTTTGCTTGTGATCGGGGATAAAATTCGTATCCCACACATCCTGGGGTTGCCACACTCCGGAGAGACTGGGTCCTAGGAGCTTGCCATTAACAACAGAGACCTTCGAATCTGCCCGGAGAGCAGTGTCGACGACCCCAAACTCGTTGGAATAGTCAGTTGGGCTGTACGTTGTTGGCCGATGTAGATGGCTAGATGCCATTGAATGAGGTACTCGATTTCAGAGCGAGAAACGACACGCACTTGGCGTACTGATCAGGCTCGTTCCCGACTTGGAAGCCCACCAGCTTGTCACCCAAAATCGCCTCTCCGGCTTCCGCGATGCCAAGTCGGGGGTCGGTTGTATCATTAAAGGGAATTCCTGGAAGAGTATAAGCGCCAGTTCTCCCTGACAGCCCGAGACACAGCACCGAGATACCACTCCACATTTACTAGGGTAGAAATATTGGCAAGCATACGCAAAGCATCTTCAGTGTACAGCAATGCGGGTGTTTTCGTCTAGGGAGTTTAGCAAGTGACTCATTGTAAACGACTGTGGTAACGCACTGGGTTCGCAGTGTCTTGCGCCTGTTTTGTGAGGATTTTACCGCCCGGCAAGCTGGGCTCCAGGGTGGCCCAATCTTGCGTATTTCCCCCTACTCTCACACGAACTGATCCGCCACGAGCCTGGACATTGGACATCAGGTTCAGGAACGGGACTTGTAGGCGGGTGCTATTTTGAGAAAGGCGCCGGTGAGCTGGCGGTGTATCAGACAGAAAAATCGTAAAACCTATTGGCTCCCACTGTTTTCCGATTAATGGATATTCAAAATGCATGTATGAAGAGTCCACTCACAGACTTGGTGATGACGGAAAACTCCACAGAAAACCCAAAGAAATATCCTGACTGTGGTATTGAAAGACCGGGTACGGGGGCACTACTGAGTTGTTGAAAGAATGTGGTAGGAGGTGCAGGGTCGGGAACGGGAGGAGGTGTCAAGATAGTGGGGTCGTATGCCGCTGCCCCAGTATATGACGCGGCGGCTGCTGAGGACGCCCCGCGGTAGTCTTGCTACTCTGGTGGCACCGAACGGCTGCTGGTAGTAGACGGTTACGGATGACCAGGCCACTGGAAGACAAGGGAGCGCATAGTAGAGGAAAGTTGCGCGCATTCGTAGCGGAGAGGTGGGGGCGTGGGACAAGCCTTGTTGCCTCGGGGTAAAAAGACCGCAAACGGATCTGAGCGGTGCATAGATCCCGGTGACACGGGAAAACACCGAGATGCGGGATACCGATTTGATTTTGAACGACGGCGCTTCAGAACCGAAAATTGAAGGGAGTCGAATAAATAGCCAGCCGAGAAGTCTATACAGGTGCATTCCAAGCTTCAAACCAAGGCCATCTTGTCCTCTAGCTAGCATTGGACCTTGCAAACGACGTCAACGCATTTGGCTCGCATCAACCGTGATTGTCAGTTTCCGTATATGTGGCAGTGCATTTCGATCAAACCGGGTAGGAACGGAAGCTGTTCGGTACCGTTGACTTGGTTTGAACCACCACGACTTTCTCTGGCTTTCTCATGACTCTAGCGCTGGCTTATCAATGGCTACCGGTATCTGTATAAATTGCTGACACAATCTGGGAACAGCTTGCGGTTGCTGTTTACCCTCACATGGTTTCCTCCGGATTTTTGAATTGGGCCTCATATTTGGACAGGGGCGCTCAAGTACAAATCTATTCTACACCATCCTCCTCGTTCATCCATTGATGTCTTCATTTTGGATCTGCCACAAAACCACACGACTTGCACGTCCTGAGCTTTTCGTCTTCCTGCCACCTCTGTATAACTGGTTTCAACTGCGTCCCCAGATCCGTGACATGGAACGTCTCTTCGTAGATGATGGTAGGCTCTTTGTGCACCTTAGAGGGGCAATACCAGCGCAGGTGATCTAGAAGGATTCAGAAAGTATTACTAGCGGCGGAAAACGAACAAACCGAAGGACTCCCCAGGCCGTACACGTTCCATAACGATTCCGATGGTATCCGCGTAGCGGACGGGGTTGTGAGGTGTGTTGGCTGATATTCGTTTAATGATTCAAAGACAACAACAGCCAAAAAGAGTGGAATCCCACCAGGTAAGAGAAACATCTCGCCCTCCTCGATCCTAATGTCGTGAAAGACCCCATCGTCGACGGTGCGCAGGAGCATGCCGCCCTTATGCTGGTAAAACCATTCCTACAGCCCATTGAGAAATGCGATAGGAGTGTGGAAGCAGGGAAAGGGACCTCAGTCTCGTTGAGGTGATAGTCATTCCTCTCGTTTGGGCCTCCCACGCCATAACGATAAAGTCTTTGCCTTGATAGAGACAGAAATTGTTGACAGGTGGTTTGAGGAGATGAGATTTTTCTTTTAACCAGGCTGGGAAGTTGATGGGAGGGGGGAGAGGCATTTTCGAGCTTGTGGGTGGAGTAGGACGAGGTCGCTGCTTAAATGCGATCAAGTAAGCCAATCTACGGTCGGCCGCGGCCGAGACGAGAAAGGAGTTGAAGAAGGCTGTGCTAACGCCTTACGTATGCAAAATCGGAGTGCGGCCGATTTCCTGAACTCAATTCTTGAAACTTGCATAATCCAAACAAATCCATTATTTAGTGGAATATTTAAGTTCGACCTAATGGAAATGAACCCGATATCATTTCGGACACAGGAAGTGTAATCCATGAGACGAGGCCGGCTCGACTCGCGCTCGAGAGTCGATACCAAATGATCCCAGATACCAGCCAGGTCTAATCATTATTATCCGATCCCAAAACAGAAACGAAAAAATAGGATTGAGCTGGACTGCTTTTTCTTTTTTTTGTGTTCCATGTCTAGTCGGAATGGCGATCTTCGATTTCAACATGAGTCACGTGGACATGTTCAACTTCAGACTGAGCGCAGCCAGTGCATACTAGTGTGTCTGCATGCATACACTAAGAAGATTCTGTGTCAAAACTCAACATGTTTATGGGTGCTACGCGGAGAACGGCGAACGCGGGCATGAAGTGAATGCTGTTGTGAGGAAATTGATATCCGAGTCGATCGTCGAATACCATGCTCGTCGGGCACTGTCGGGCAGCGCTGATTCTATATCTGAACCTTCCCCTGCGCTTCAGTTGCCAGCGTCGGCCAGTCAATTTCGAACCAACCGTTGCCAAACAACTGATAGATGGTGACAAAACTTGAACGCGACAGTCGTATTCGCTCTCATAACTGGCTCCCAGCGACCGGAAATAAAGAGCCACGAACGCCAGCATGCCAATATCCACGTCACATCACGGGTCTACTCGTATAAAAGCAGAGCCAGATGATTTGGATCTTTAGCTGGATTCTCACCTAGTGCTGGCCACTAGATTTACACTCTCTTCACCAACCCTCCTCGAACGCGCTATTTTATTTTCAAGCCACAAACCACCTAACATGGTCGACAACTTCGCCACCGTTCTCGTCGTCGCTACCCTGGCTTTGAATGCGGGGCATGCTTTTGCAGGACCAATACATCGAGGTGTCCACGTCGAAGGCTCATCAATGTCGTCCGCCCACGTTCCAAGGGTTTCGTCCATTCCAGGACATCACAGCATGGATCTTCCGCCGTGATTCACTCGTCCAGTGCTCTTCCCTCGCTGCCTCCGTGCGGGATGGCTCCGTCCACAGTATCCAGCGCCGCCTCAACTCTGATATCTGCCTCCAGCGACCCGAACTCCAACTCCCTCCTACCGTCGGATTCCATATCCAGGCAAGCTAGGCCCAGCGGATCCGCGTCCACAGTCGACGCGTCCCCTCTGCCGTCTTCCATCGACAAACGTGCCGGGTGCGTCTCAATAATATTTGTCACACCTACCATACCTAACCGTACCGTCGAACTAGAAATGTACCCATCCTGAAAGGCAAAGAAAAAGAACCGTCCAGTCTGTCCCATGACAGCGTGCTGTCTTCAAGTTCAGTCCCAGACGGCACGATCTCATCGAGTGTGCTTCTATCCGCTAGCGCTCTTCCATCGATGCCCCCGTCGGAGTCGTGCGACCGCTTGGTCCGATCCGAGTCAGCCGTCTCCAGTATTCTTCCCAGCGGTTCTGTTTGCCTGTACCCAGCGCGTCGGCCGTCTCAACTGGGTCTGCCCTGGCGTCTTCCCTCGATGAGTCCCCCGAAACCAACCAGTACTATGCCCTAGTCGAGTAAGTTCAACTTTCAACGTGGTAACACAATAACCGAAACTGAATGTCGGTTTCATCGACAGCCGTGACGATGGAGTTGGTTGAACGGAAGATAGCGTACATATGAGGATTGGTGTTTACTAGGATACCTATTCGTCAATGAAGTGATTGGGTGTTCTCACATCGAGAATTCAGTGGGTGATATTCTCAACCTGTTTTGGTACAGAAGTACATGGAGCAAACCCTCACGCCCCCATCTTGATTTCCACATCACCCGTATATGCGCTAGCGAAATGCTTGCTGGGCTCAAACGCCTTGCGCTCCTGCTCCGCGCGCACGAACGCCTCGCACTCCACGCGGCTCTTGTCCACGTCGACGAGCCAGAGGAAGATCGTGCTGAAGACGCCTCTGAAAGTCGTCATACGCAAGTAAATTTCAAGCTCTTGGGTCAGGGTCAGGGTAACGTACAGTCCGAAGAGAAACGCGAAGGGCATGTTGTCGTTGTTATTGGCTGCGGTTATGATTGCGGACGAAACGACTGATTATATTCGATGAGCTTGGGGAAGGATGTGCATGGAGGGTTACATACAGGGACCGATGAACGCAGACGTCTTGCCGATCTGATTATTGGTACAAATTAGAGGCGGAGAACAGGTGAGCAAGAGAGAACATACCACAGAGAACAACGCGAAAAACAAGAACCTGTTGCGCTCGGTTTAACGACGGCTCAAAAGGGAAAAAAAGGATAATTACATTTGAGGCAGAGGCGAGACTTCGCTGATCATGGTTTGACTGTACGCATACCAAGGGCATACCATCAAACCATAGAATGCCTGGTAGAGCCTACGCAAATTTAGGGTGGGTTTGATGGATAGATTAATTATTAAACGACCTACCATATTTCCCAGACGTGTTTGAACCCGAATTTATCCGTGTGAACGCCAATGAGGCCCCATATCGTCAAAATCTACGGGGGATGATTATGGAGAGGAAAGATATGCATTCTGACTTGCAATTATCCAGAAAACGTTGAATGAAAGCATCTACTTGAACATTCGATGGAGTCATAGAGGAGAAAAAAAGAATACTCGCCGCCTTGGTGCTGATTTTGAATCGTTTCTGGACGAGCCAGAACGCGCTGCACGATTTGGGTTTATAAGGACTGAATCTGCGGTCGAGAGACGCACTATATTCCCAATCCCTGTGCGACGATTCCGACAATCAAGAGGAGGGTGAGCTGGAGAGTCGAATATGCCACGACGCTGGGCCAAAGTCAAGTTCCAATCTATCGTTTTGTAATTTAGACACCAACCTATTCTGCAGCGTGCCAATCACCGTCCTGCATAAAGGAATGATCATGAGAGGTTCATCAGAGAAAATACGAGGGGACCAACACTGTTGTGTTCAGGACGTCTCCCCTGTACATAAATCAGCATGGTTGAACTTGCTCGAAAAGTAAAACGCGAACATAAGGAAATAAAAGACCAAGTATAAGAACGTCTGCTTCAATCTGAGGCATTCTCGAAACGCAACGTAGGTTTGCTTGAACCCGATTGTCAACAGAGTCGTTCCAGGGGGCAAGTTCAGCCCCGGCCGGCGCTTCTCGACGAAAAACCACGGCAGGGCACACACGAGCCAGACGGCGCCAGAGAACGCGATGAGGATGCTGAAGGCCTTGGTGTTGTTTTCCGTGCTGTCGTCCGATTTAACGCCTTTGAGGATGCCGACCATTATCGCAAGAACGATAATCTCGCCGAGGGAGGAGATGGTGAAGGACATGTTGGAAATGCGGTTTCGGGACAAGGAAGTCAGGAGGGTGTGGTCCTCGACTCTAAAAAGGTGTTTTAGCTCTATGGTCGTTGAAGTAAAGTAACCAGGGACCAACGTTTTTTGGCCGGATTTTACTTCGGTTAAAGACTCTTTTACTTCAGGAAGATCGCGAGCAAGACCGGGGAACGCGGCCGTCCAGAAGGTCAGAGCACACTGGAAAATGTGAGCCGAAGAACAGAGGGTGCTAGGAAATATATTCACCTGGTAAGTGATTACTTGCTATCTTCAGATAATTTCGTTTGCTGAAAAATTCGAATGCTCACGTCCAAGAATGTACAATGCGACTCCCGACCGCCATTGTGCTGGGTCCTCCACACCGAGCCAGGCGAACGAAACAGCCACAGCAAGAATGGTAAAGAAAATGGTGATATTGGGCCTGAACGTCCCATAATCGGCCCAGGCGCCAATTACCAAGAGAAGGGCCGCTTGTATGGCAAAAGATATGCCGTTTGCTACAATTTTTACCGTCATAAAAACAATAAACCGAAATAAAAAGTAACGAAACTCATGAGCACGATGGAATTGACTGTAGATAGTATGAATGGGCGAAGAAATCAGGCAATGCATAACATACTGTCGCGGACCCGTCCAAGATAAGGAAGAACACACCCATTGTCGCCACAAGGCGCACTGAATGGGGGCTGAGTGGGGTCATAACCGGCCAAAAATAAAAGGTTCTGGAACTGGGAAGGACCAAAATTGAATCTGGAACCAGGTAGTCGAAATTAAATGATTTTGCGCGCGAATGATAAGGATTCTACTTGCCCAGAAAGACCATTGTTGCCGATATAGTAGAGATAGTATGACCACAGCTCTAAACGCGTCGTGGTCCACCGAGTGCCATCTGAATCCGAGTCTGGAATTGGCGCGACCGCCGCCGGCGCCAGCTCAGATTTTTCGCTCTTGACGTCGTTTTCAACAGACATGGGAGAGCAGAAGAGACCAAGAAGAAACTGAGTAACAGACGCATCATGCATCATTTCGAAGCGCTTTGACCGCGCGAGACCGTGGGGCTTGCTCCGTTTGGAGCAAAGAACAGCACCCGTGCTTTCTTTGCGATTCACCGTGCAGTTTTTTCTCCTTTGAAATTCGTTCAGTCTCTTGTCTGGAAACTCGGCTTGAGTCTCATTGAGGACGAGGTGTCTTGGATTCCTCCCGTCTCGGCGTCCAAAAAACACAGACTTCCTTCCGACGCAGTCGGTTTTTACAGAAAATTGTCGACTGACGACGGCGATTATACGGAAATGACAGGCGGCTGAACATGAAAGGAAGACGAGTTGGCCGCGGCCGATGCCAGTTGCACAGCCATCTCTGTCGGACCGGTCTTCCACCCTTCGAGTTCTGTCATGCACCGGCGCCTACATGGCTCCTCACTCGATTATTTCCGTCGAGGACACTGAACAATACCAATACGTCTTACGAAACTTTGTGGGTGGCCAAGCTGACCGAAAAAAGGCACTAACCCGCAGATTTCAATAGCGTATAGCGCATGAGAAGGTGGAAGAGCAGCGGATGCAGCTGGAGGAACAGGAACAGCAAGTGGCTCAACTCAGAGTGCGGATCGAGCTCTTGGAAGGCGGACCTGGTCTCCAAATGCCCGGGGGAAACTCTGTCGATGACTTTTCGATCAAGGTATGAATACGTCTCGACTCGAGCTCAGCAAACAACATCCTCAAGGGATAACAGAACGGGGCCTCGCAGCTGGACAAACTCATTAATCGCTGGGCATCGGACATAATCCGCCAGCCTCCAGCGCCTCTGCACCTTATTTGCGAAGCGTCGTTAAACGACATTGTCAATGGTCCGGAATCTGTGTCGATTTACAGCGGGACACCAATGCAGGTGCAGTGTCTACTGCGCCATGCGCTGGCCGAAACCATCTCAGAAGGCTTCATAAACTGCCTCATTGTAACCAACTCGAAGGAAGCCAATATCCAACTCTCGCGCATTCACGAACATATCTTTGCCCGCAAGTACCCTTTTTCTTTCGAATTTTTTGCGGTTATCTTCACACTCATCCAGGAGACCCGACCGTCGCTGCGGTGTGGCGGCGGCAGACATACTCTGCCGCGGTAGAGACGTGTACGCCCGACATGGCGCACAGCATCCTCGTAGAGCAGATACCACACATCACAGAGCTCCTGCCGACGTGCTGCCCACCGCGGTCATCGACTCCGCGTACCACTTCTCGCGCATGCTCCACGGCACCGCCGGCTCGGGCGACGCCTTCTACCGCGCGTTCGTGCCCGAGCTCGGCACCACGCTCTACCCGCTGCAGATGGAGCTCGTCAAGCGGTGTCTCAAGAATGAGCGAGGCGACGTCGACCGTGTGGGGTGCACGATGTTCCCTGGGCTCGTCAAGGTTGGGCTGGATAATATTCATGTACGTGCTCCCCTGTCTCATGGATCTTTTGGTGAACGAGCGCCAGACCGTCGTGCGGCGCGCGCAAGTAATTTGCGAATGTGCTATGAATCCGGCTGTGAGCTGATGATAGATACGTGTGTTGCGGAATTCTATTATATACTGTCCAGCTACACTACCAATAATGACGCCAGCGTTGCCTGAGCTTGCACGACCTACAACTCATGAGTACGCTCGTCAGAGAGAGAAAAAAATTCGCATACCTCCAGCGCCTGCTGCACCTCGAGCCGCCTCCTCGCAGCCTCCAGCCAATCATGCAACAGCAGTTTTGCAGTGCCCTTGAGCTGGTTGAGCTCGCGCGCCGCACTGTCCAGGTCCTTCTCATTCAAGTAGTACTCCGCGCGCGCAAGCACACTCAGGACGTCATCCCCGCTCACCAGCCCGTGGCGCTTGAACCTCAGCCCAGCAAACATGCGGCTCGCAAGGTGCGACAGCAGCCCGGCGTCCTGCTCCGGCACGAGCGCGACGTGTGACACCTTCGGCGCGACCTCCGTCGCGAACCACGTCGCGAGGTCCGCGAACGGCTCGACGCCGACGTCAGGCACGTCCGAGCCCTCGAGCGACTCGAGCGCCGCGACGGCGACGGGATCCTCGCGCGCGGCGGAGATGTGCCGCAGGACGCGCAGCTCCTCGCGGAACGGCTTGCGCACGGGCGACGCGAGCGCTGAGGACGATAGCGCGCGCAGAGCGGACCAGAGCGCGTGGATGCGGATGTTCTCGTCCAGGTAGGTCGAATTGTCCATTGCAACGCGCTCGAGCCGCTTGAGGTTCGCCGACAGCTCGTCGATCTTGGCGAGCCGCCCGCCACGCTCTTCCTCGACCCGGACCTTGATCTCGCGGATCCAGCGGCGCTGAAGCTCGATCCCCTGTGCGATAACCTCCTCCTTGAGCCTGAAGGATGTTTGCGCGTGTCAGTCTAGAGTAAGAGGATATGGCGGAGCGGGACGGACCTCTCATTGATGAGCTCCGTCTGAGTCTGCAGCTCGTTCTCGAGCTTCTCCCGATAAGCCTGCGTCAGCCGCGCCCGCTCTTCATCAAAGTACCGCCTAAACTCCTGCTCCTGCCCGTCGAGCCTATCCTGCGCCTCCATCTCCAGCTCCATCAGCTTCACGGTGTACTCCCGCGTCTGGTCATCCAGCTTCGTCTCCAGGTCCGCCCGCTCATCCTCGCGGACCTTCTCGATGCGCGTAGCTAGCGCCGTCAAATCCGACTTGGCAGTCTCGAGGACCGAGGCGGCTTTGACGGTCGCGGCGGGGTTCGATTCCAGATAGGCCGTAAGATCGTCTATCGTACCCGCAAGGTGGGCGATAATGGGTTCGGAGGTGGTAACGGAGGAGAGAGCGGGGGAAAGACGGGGCAGCGCCGGCGCCTCGGGCTCAGGCTTTTTGGGCGGTGGCGGTCGAGAGTATCCTGGAGGGAGTTCGAATCCAACTGGTAAGGGAGCGTGATAGACACTGGTCCCGGCAGCGTCTGTTGGCGATGATTCGGCCTGAGGTGGTGCAGCAACTTCGGGAGTGGTAGCGAGTCCTGGAAGGTCGAGCCCCTTCGATAGAGCGGCCTCAGCCTCCCGTATAAGTGAGTCGACTTCACGGGAGAACTGTTCCGACTGGTGTTTCGCGATCGCAGTCGCTCCAGACGTCTGTTTTTTTATATCCGTCTTTATCCGTGCTGCAGCAGAGGTGGCGCGGTCCTTGGACTCCTGGATGGCCTTCATGGCGGCGTCCTTGCTGTTCTTCACGGCGTCTTTGGCATCTTGTGCTGGCGATGTCGTGCCGCTAAAAGTGTCGTGACGTAGCGCTGTGCGGATGCGAGGGTCTTCTTGGATGATTCTATGGCAGACTCCAGGGTCATGGTATCCCAATGGTTGCTCTCCGCGCACTCGAGCATGGAATATCCGAGCGGAACTTGCTCCGAGAAGAAGTCATAGTACGTCTCGTTCTTGAATGCAGCGAATGTGCTTCCAATGTAGAAGGTCCCGACCAGGGCCGTCGTAGACAAACCATGGTGCGCACTACATGTCTCTTCTTTTTCGGAAGAAGTGCAGCAGGTGGTGGTTCTGTTGTTAAACGCTTTGAAAAGTATACGGTCAATATAAAATTTTCAAATGGAGCACAGACTGAACTGACCCTTCTTATGACGCGAACGGCTCCCCTGGGAGTCGACGCCAGACGCCGAACGGACAGCGTATGATACATCCGTCGGCCGCAGCCCTCTACGCTGAGTTGGACGGTGGTTAAATCAGGAAGAAATAGGCCGGACCCGTGGTCACCCGCGCCCACGTGTAATGCCCGTGATCTGGTATTACTATATATGGGAGTTTAGCCCCTATTATATTTCTTGAAGGTTTCTGGCTTGAATTCCGGTACAGTGCTTCAATAACGTTTAATTACTAACTTAAATGCGACAGTAAGCTCATAGAATACAACGACCATCGTAAAACACCTTGGAGATAACTTACAGTGAATTTTTTGGGGATCTCCATCGAACTTTTTCGCACTCGATAATCCGCGCACGCAAAACGCCCCTAGGAAGGAGATATACTGGATCCAATTCTGTCTTTCGATCTTGTTTCCCGGGAATATGGCATGTCTCAGAGTAATTCTTTGCCATACCGAAGTACTGGTAACTTTTGCGATGCTCTGTTGCGTCGGAGCGCTCTGGCGTTTTCACAGGCAAGGCCTGCCAAGTCAAGTCCTGTAAAACGTCTATTCTACCTTCGGAGTCGAATAGTCATTCGAGTGGCCCTGATTGTGCAGGTTCAAGATATTCAACATTATTCGATGTAACACATTCAAGGTTCAACTCCAAATTCCTGTCCACCGCGCTCAAAATTCTCGACCGTCTGTATCAACCTCTCAACCACCGTCCCCTCCGTGTACGCCGGGTCGATCGGGATATAAATCCAATGCGGCTGTACAATCAGCCCGTACGGGAGGAAAACGCAAATGACCGCGTGCTCGTCGTGGAATTCTTTCGAGGTTTCCGCCTCCCATTCCGCCCTGAAAAAGGCGGGGATATCGAAACCTGGGGGCCCTCGGAGAGTCGGAGGCGGATTGGCGAGGCAGTCTTCTCCGATGCGCATCACACCCTTCGGGTCCCATGTATAGTCAAATGAGACCACAGGGGTGCGGTGCGGCATTTCCTCTTTCCATACTTTTACTATCTCGGCCCGATGGTCGGCAACCTCGGCCAAAGCTACCTCACTTGCGAAATCGATATCTTGGGGCGGAATTGGGAGTTGGAGGCCGCCTGAATGGTTCATAGGAATAATTTATTTGAATGAAACATCAGTAGGAAGAAAACTCACCTTTTAGTGCATTTCGCGAGGCTTTGCACTCTTCTTCATGCGATTCAGTCCAATGCGTCTTCTGGCAGGCTTCAGAGCAGTAGGACGACATGAAACACCCATTGCACGTCGTGCCGGTGAAAGCAATGTCACCATATCGGCCACACTGGCACCAGGAAAATCAATAACTAACTGACACTTGGAGTCGTGAAAAGCCTTACATTTTGACATTTTAAGCCTAAGCCGGGCAAACACTGCAGAAAACGGTAGGCAAGGAGAAGCCTGACCCCGTCAAGTTCGTCCTGAACAGGATGATTGATTTCTTTATCCCGATCGGTCATATCCCGAATTGATGCCACAAACGGCCAGAGGACAGAAGGATATATGGTGTATAGCGAAAGCACGCGGAAGACCTCCATGAGAAAGTGATAGTTTCTGTTGTCCGGTGCGATCCATTGAGAGCTGCGTATTATTGCTGGTAGGACACCTGTGCGGAGCGCCTCGGCGACCAAACTACATCCGTCGATGCGTGAAAAGATTGAAACAGATACAGCAGGCACCAATGAATGCACGACTCCACTTCTTGTGCTATGGCGGATCGTAGGCGTCCGACGTGAGGCCAACGAGAATGCGAGTTACATTTTGAACGGAATACTGGGCGAGCAAAGCAGTGCGATATGGGGCTTCCCTACCCAATATCAAGAGCATGCCGATCTGTGGGGCCAAAGTTCGAAGGGAAAGGGTAGCGTCCTTCAAGCGGTCCAGAGCCATGCTAGCGACGCTACATGGGTCACGTTTCGCGCTAGCAGCGATCAGCTCAAATATAAAGAAAAATTCACCGGCCTGTTTGCCATCCTCGATGCACGCCTGAACGAGCGTGACGAGGGGACTGGCTGCAGACGTGAATGGAAAATTCCGTTCGGACTTTTCAAACCAATCTTCGCTCTCCATTTCCCAGCAAAAACTGAGAACGAGGAGGATGTTTTGCCTGTCGTACGCAGTTCGCAGCAGCAGCTCGCGTAGGTCTGGAACTCGACAAAACGCATCGATGAATGGGATGATACTTCGAAATCCTTCGATTCTGTCCTGCTTTTGACGATCGATGAACATCCCAGACACAATCCACTGCCGGAATGTGTAGAGCAGCCACGCGCAAATATCGGGCCACGCATTCACAAGACGAGTGGTCGGGTGTGAGTTATATTCGAGTTGACCTGAAGCCATGATCTTGGTTAGGCACGCTAGGGCCATCTCGGAGTGATACTGTCCGAGGGTGTGCGCGCAGCACGTCAATTCGGGAGCGGGGATATCCGCAGAACGGAGATATTGTAGAGAATAGGTGATGGATTCGTCGATCTCAGTCGATGAGAGCGTAGAGGGCGTGAATTTAATGGTAAAGTCGACCAAGTCCATAAGTGTATCTTGAGTGAGGCGGGCATTGGGATCCTGGCATACGCAATTCGGGTCGTGTGGTTCCTGTTCTGAATCCTTCACTACTGGTGAGAATACTGACCCCAAAAAGGCCAATGCGGGCCTCACAGACGGTTTTTCCTCTTTATTCTGACCGCTCTTAGGCTTGGTACTGGTCGAGAAAGCCCGAGGTAATACGGGGAGGGCTACGGGGGCAGTCTTTTCGCGTTGAACCTTGCTAGAGCCAAACGACGCGTGAGTGGCGCGCGACTGAAGGATAATGGGATTCGGAGGCTTCGTAGCATGAAAGAAGAAGATTCGGAGGTGTCACGCCGATACCGGTCACAAACATTCCTGCTCGCGTCGGATCATGCCGGGCCGGCCAGTTGAACTTCAAGTGCAACTGTTGAAATAAATCAGCCAAAATAAAAATCTCCAAAATCCAGGTACGGTCGCGTTGAGATCTCCACCTTCGCTGCGACAACAAGAATCCGTAATCTTCCCTGGGAGTCTTCTAATTTTTAGTGCGCATTGTGGCACTTCGTTGAAACTTCTGGACAAAGACTGAGGACAGGAGTGGCGATTCATTCAGGTATGGAATTAATTTCCGGTAGTATTTCGCAAGATGGCTTTGAACTCGCGCTTGAGACCCAGTGAGAATCCCCTATGCCCGGGTATGCCCGAAGCGTCCCAAATCTGCCCGTCTAAAGGTTGGCATAAATGGGCAGATGGCGGCATAGAAATGAGACTGGGGCAGATGAGCTTTTGAGCTCGACCTGCTCTCATCTGCCGGCCTCTGCCCATTTTCTGCCCGGTGCTGCCGCAGTCTGCCTACATATGCCCCCCTAAATTCAGTGCTTCCCTTTGCCTCCTCGGCTCATTTCAATTGCAAATCAATATTATTCAGCTACATACGACACGGCTCTGAATACAAGTCCGCTCCTCCCCAATATAGACGCCTCCCGCTCGCTCGTAGTGCTGCTGCAATCGCACACCGCGTCCACCAGAGGACAGAAGGGGTGCGCGTTTGAGCTTCTTGCTAGAAACGAAGTGAGTTTATGCGCATCCCAATTAATAACAGCATAACTCACCATCATGCAACGCCAGTCACGAACTTGAAGAGAACATGACTCTGAAGATGGCGTCGAGACAGGCTGAAGAGGAGGAAGAAAAACGTACCACATGTTCTCAAAGACAGTGTGAGCGACGTCAGGCGGACTAGAGAGGCCTGGGGATGCCGAGATATGAGTATATGCGCAATTCATTGGAGGTGCACGTACCACAAAACATCGTCTGCCCAAGAAACTTTCAGAACAGCGCCGATATCAAATGCGAGTGAATGGAAAAGTAGCATGAATGAAGGAGGACGGCGTACCGAGGAGACGCGATCCGTGCAATAGTACCCGAGATGCGCGACACGGGGATGATCGCGACGAAGACGGGGTATTTGCGGCAAATGGAAGATACCTGCGCAAAGATTAGCAAGATGGAGGGCACGGACTAGACGATAAACACACCTCGCAGCAGTGCTCGGGACAGTGGGATCTATGAAACCCTGTCAGAGTGCGGCGCTGGAAGACGGACAACACCTCGCGCTCAGAGCATATTACCATACGAAGGAATCGCTCTATCACGCGTCCAACGGCCTGCCGACGCTGCTGCCGACGTGTAGCATCAAGGCGTTGCATAGAAGACGCGTCGTGGGACAAGAGTTACACATTGGACGCGTCGAAAAGCCGCATAGGCCTCGTGTCGTCAATTCTTGCGCTTGAAGGGAGGCATTTCATGGTGTACGGGGTCGGAAGAGTCTGCGCGAGCGAGAGCGGAGGCCACGGGAGAGGACGGAGGGAAGAGGGAGCCAAGTTCGGGCGACGGGAAAGGGGATGGTGGTGGTCGGGAGCAAGGGGCATTTTAAACTCCGTCAGCTTTCGGCCGCCAGTATATCTGGCGCGCACGGACCCCACACGAGTTTGACTTAATTCAAGAATCCTAGAAATTTTGAAAATGAGTTTGCGGGCTTCACACAAAATTGAGACTTTACATATTTGAGGGCGAATTTCTACTGCGCTCCGCTAAATTGGACCATCATTTCTATTGATATTAGTTGTCGGCCAGTTTGGGCAGATTAGGGCACAAATGAGACTGGGTCGGGCAGATTCAAGAAGATCCAGGCAGACCCCGGCATAGGGGATTCTCACTGGGCTTGAGATACCAAATGACTTGAATCTCAGAAGGATACCCAAAGAGCGCACGTCCGGCGATCAATCTCAAAAATCGACGTGATTCAATATTCAAAAGTGTGGGAGTCGGGCATCTCGGCGTTGTTCAAAACGGTTCAAAGTGGCGCAAATACAGTTTTCAACTTTCAATACTTGAGATCTTGAGACACCAACACAATTACAAATTCCTTTCCAGCCCAGCATACAATTCTTTCTCCAGGACACCATACATCCGGTCATAGGTCTCGTCAGCCGGGGGCAGCAGTTGTGTACCAAGCACCGCCGCCACACCCGCTGTCGGGTCCACAAAGTAGCTCGTTGTCGCGTAGCCAGACCCTGCGAGACCAACTATTAGGTTCCACTTCTAAACTGGAATACGAGGTAAGCTTTAAATAGATACTCACAAGCTCCGGAACCGCCGCTACGCTTCTCTGGCACATCGGCCGTGTTCACGAGTAGCCCCCGACTGAACTGCATGACATTGGTGGGAATACTCAGGTGAGGGTGGATAATGCCCATAAACCGCCTCAAATCCTCGGCAGCGGCAGGAGGCAGTGTCGGTGTAAATAAACTGTCAACAGAAGCATGAGACAAGATGGGGCTGGTCGCGCGGTCGGCTGAATCGTTCTATTAGCTGTCCGCAAGAGGGGGAAAAAGATGTGACGCACCTTTGATTTGGAGCAGATGGCAAAGCAGCTTGAGGTAGTCTTTCTGCGACGCGTACAGACCCACCCCGCCCAGGTGCACTCGCACTGCATACATGAATTGGATCTAGCTCGCTCGACTCAGCCAAACCAGCAATTACCGTGTGCGGGGTCTTGGTCGATCACGGACGGTCGATTCCACCTTTCAATAACTCCGCTCTTGTTGCGGTAGGAGAGAAGCAGGAGCCTATCTCTCAGGGGCGGCCTAAGGTAGAACGATGCAGAGGTGATTCCGAGGGGGGAGAAGATGTGGTCTTGGCTAAAGAATTTAAAATAACCACCATATGATAACAAAGGACTTGATGTGCTCACAAATACTGCTCCAGCGATTTCCCCGAGATTCTCTCCACAGCGAAGCCCAGGCAGTCAGAAGAAAAGCCGTATCCAACTGAGTTTCATCACGAGTACCAAAATCGAATATTGTTGTCAGATGAGTGCGAGTCACTTACAGCCTGTTCCGGGTTCGTGTTTCAAGGGAACGCCAGGGAGGGAGCCCTGTCAGGTACAATCGCGATTAAATAATATAGAATATTGGCGATCAGTTTCGACTCTGGCCTTGAGAATTTTGAAGAACGTGGACACATCTCCATCCTTGTAGTTGTGCGTATACACCGACGGCAGCTCTGTGAGTTCACATATCCGACACATATAAATGATCATCAGCGGCCATACAAGCTTGAAGTATGTCGGCAACGTTACCGCCAGGCGCGGGTGTCCCGGTGGCCCAGTAGTCTAATCCGCTGCTGTGGTTCAGAAGCTGGCCAAAAGTGATCTTCCCTTGTGCTGGCGTTGTCGTCTGCACCTGACCTGTCTGGTCGGACTCCGTCACCACCACTGGATTTGCGAGCTCCGGAAGGACCGTCTCAACGGGACTGTCGAGCTCAATCTTGCCTTGTTCGATTAGCTGCAGAGCAGCGATCTGCGTGGGTCCCATACGCATGAATAACCGACATTTAAGAGTGCACAGGAGAGAACCAACACTAGTGACCAACTTCGTCTGGCTGCACACCCAAAACACCGTATCCTCAGTGATGGCCTCGCTCGTAGGGTCGTCCATAAACTTCGTGCCTGCGGTGCCTATGTAGATCGGCCCGTCCGCGGTAGTCACACCAAAGAACAGGGCTGGGGTTGATTTTCTCGCGACCGCGTCCGACTGCTGGACATTAGCTTATCCCCGCAGAGCAAAAGAAGGTTACAAACGAGGATGCGGTCAAAGGTGCTCTTCTGGGCAGAGGTGAGAGTGGGAGACGACATTGGACAGTTTAGTTTACGATTCGAGTTCAGTAGGTATGTGGTATTTAAGGGAATCCTATGAAATAGAGTCTGAGTAATACTTCACGGGCTAGGAATATACCATTCGCCGGACAGTAAGAGTTTGTTACGCAATTGGTATCACGATCAACCGTGATGGAGCGGACCTCCTTTAGAACCGCGGACTATATTGCGAGACAGTGAGGTCAGCTATGTGTAAATATACACATTGCCTTGGCTCTGGCGGGTCGGTTGAGTTATTAATAGAGGCGGCAGAAAATTCAAGTGGGCATATTTGAGCCCACGTATTATCTTCTGGACAGAGATCTTAAAAAGGGGAAGCTCTTACGTAGACTTGCTAGTAGCTGCTGTGAACTAGCGGGAGTTGCAGTACGCGGGCTGCCAGGGCGCGACCCAGAAGCGGGGAACAGGTCCCATGTTCTGATATTTATTGCAAGATGTTTAAACATTGTGGGATTAGCTTCGTTTTGAGAATTCATCGCCCAATATACCATGATGGCGTGTAGAATTGCAATGCATTCTTTGCATTTGTTTTTCAACATGGATCACGTGTTCTTGGTTCAACTCTACGCGCGACGTTTGCACATACAACAATACGCAAGTACGAGCATTCTTTATTGTAGCGTGTTTATAAGAGACTGACGGAGATCTACTTATGGAGGAGACGAGGTTTTCCTCAATATCAGCAAGTCACAACTTCGACGGTTCCGACGGTAGTACTAGTTCCGGCGGGCGGTTCCAGCGGCAGTTCCGGTGACGTAGTACACCGGAGAAGCGTCGCATTGTTACTTGCAGCTTTTTAAAGGCACTCGGAATCTCGGCCCAGTGATTTTTGCAGGGGACACCATTCGGCCAACATATTCCATTTCATCACCTTGAATCAAGTTAGTGTTTGAAAGAAAAACAGTTGAATTGCAAACACAATCCTTCGTACAGTAGTTCCAATCCGGATAGTTCTCCAAGTACGAGGATAAAAAATAAATGAACCTATTGAAGATGGTGTCGCCTCCGTTGCACACTACAACAACCCTGCATACACCTCCCTCTCCAACACACTAAACAGCCTTTGTGCGTATCATCACCCGTGGGAGGCACCTGCATCCCAAACACTGCCGCTACACCCGTCGTCGGGTCCACGAAATAACTAGTCGACGCCCAACCCCCCTACGTCCAATTCATAATTAGAATTTTCAAGGCAATTTTCAAACGTAACAGGTACTCACAGTCGCCAGAACCGCTCCTGCGCTTCCCTGGTAGATTGACGGTAGTATGTGGAGCCCATGGCTAAAGTCGGTGCCGCCGGCAGGGACGCCGAGGTGAGGGTCAATTATGGGAAGGAACCCGCTCAAGGTAGCGGCACCCGCAGGTGGGAGCGTGGGCAAGAACATGCTGTCGACGGAGGCGCGGGACAGAAGGGGGCTGGTCGCGGTACCGGCTGGATTTTTAATCCATCATTAGGTTGGAGACAGAGGAAGAAGAAAAATGCGCAATGGAAAACACACCTTTTATTTGCAGCAGGTGGCGCAGAAGCGTGAGGTAGTCCTTCTGGGACGCGTATAGACCCACGCCACCGAGGTGCACACGCACTGTAGGCAGTCAATTTAGTTTTCTTTTAAAAAGGTCGCCGCATCCGAGTGAAGTCACGTACCATGTGCGGGGTTTTGGTCAAAGACGGGAGGGCCCTCCCACCTCACGACAACCCCGCTCTCGTTCCGCTGCGAGAGGGGCAGGAGTCGGTCCTTCAGGGGTGGCGTGAGATAGAACGATGCGGAGGTTATGCCCAGCGGTGCGAAGATGTGATCTTGGCTACAACACAATTAATATGAAGTTCATATAGTCGAAGAGATTGGATACACATACAAGTACTGTTCGAGTGACTTGCCTGACAGTCGCTCGACGACGAAACCTGCACAGTCAGTGGAATATCCGTATGCAACTGTAATATCACAATATCACACATAAAGTCGAATCTGTCTTATTTGGAGCATGGAGCACTTACAGTTGGTCCCAGGCTCAAATTTCAAGAGAACTTTGGGGAAAGAGCCCTGTCAGGTCCAAATTAATAAATTATAAGAAATGAACAAATTGCGTTTCTGACCTTCAGAATCTTGAAAAACGCGGACACATCCTCGTCCTTGTAGCTGTGTGAATATGCTTTCATCAAGCCTGTGGAGCCGTATATCAGTGCCGTGACTTCGAAAACGACTGGGGCTGACTGACTGATTGACACGCCGTCAAGAAAGTAATCGAGTCCGCTGCTGTGGTTCAGTAGCTGCCCGAAGGTGATCTTTTCTTTCGCAGGCACCGTCGTGGACGGAAGACCCGCCTCGTCGTAGCCTGTTACCACAAGTGGGTCCGCGAGCTCTGGGAGCACAGTATCGACGGGGGTGTCGAGTGCGATCTTGCCTTGTTCAATGAGTTGGAGAGCCGCGATCTAGGTTGTAGTTTGTGTTGAAGACAATAGTGAGAGAGAAAAGATACGACGACGCGAGCAAACGCACAGTCGTGATCAGCTTCGTCTGACTGCACAGCCAGTACACCGTATCCTCGTCAACAGCGCCACTTGTAGGGTCATCTACAAGCTTCGTACCCTCTTGATGCATGTAGATGGCCTCGTCCGCCGTCGTCACGCCGAAGAATAGTCCACCAGTCGATTTGCTTAACACAGCTTCAGACTGCCATGACTCGTTAGCAACGCATGTCTACCAGGCCCAGGGTGCGCACAAGGATCTGGTTCAAGGCTTCCTTTTGGGCCGCAGAGAGAGTCGGGGAGGCCATATTTCGAACTTTTGACTGGAATTGTAGATCGAGGAATGTACAAGTTCTGGGATCGTGTGGTTGTCGTGTGGAGCTGTAGCTTTAATACTAATAGTGATACGACTCAGCTTTGATGGGCAAGGCGTGGGAAAAATACTTCGTAAGAATTGTTGGTATTGATAATAATATCCCGAGTCCGTCGGGCGTGTTCACTGAGTATTACAGATCAAAATCTCGCACTTACATACTCCAGTCCTATATAGACAATTCGCCACCACGGAATTACCGGTCAGCACATAATTTCGCGGTGGACACTCACCTTCATCTCCTCGACGTCCTGAGCAACTTATTGAACAGGCAATATTCGATGCACATTTTATGATCTAGTGTTGTTCGGGTCGGGTCGGCTTGGGTTCGGCCCAAGCCCGGGCCTGGAGGTAATTTCTTTCAACTGCGGTATGGCGAGTATTTCAGCTACAAAATGGTATCTACTATGCAGTTTACCTTATACATATCGCTGAGCATTGTCCAATAGCCAGAAACACCGCTGCGATGCGGTTTGATACGATTCTGACTGCCATCAAAGAACCGGCATGTTCCGTTCCAGTGTTCAATCTCAAGTAAGTTGGCTGAGACTTTTTAAGAAGTAATACACAGTTGATACATGCCCAATATTAGGTTTTACAATGTATTTCCTGCTCCAAATTGAGTCAGATGGGGGTACCTATACCGACCCGGGCTCAAGCCCGGGTCGCGGGTCGGGCTTGGGCCTGAGCCCTGACCCGGGACAACACTAGTGGCGGCTATGCTCAACATTCTGAAGGTTGGTGTGGTAAATATTTTATATTTTATATTTGTGCCTCTCAAATGTAGTTGGGTACGGCTTCTCCGCCGACTGCGTGTGCATCGTCATCGAACGTCTGTTGGACAATTCAAAGTCAATTGAGCAATATTTATGCGCACATCCAGTCTTTCCTCTAACAGTTGAATGTAATTTATTCTATGTAGCCAAAATCATATTTTCGCGCCACTCGGGTCACTTCCACGTCGTTCTACCTTAGCGCGTATCGGACTGGGAATGTGTGATAGAAAGATGGAAGAATACTCAAGGAATTGCCAGGGACCGGGACCCCGCACCGGTAATCGTTTAACTCACCGCATTCGAAGCACACTTGGGTGCCTGTAGAGTATGCGTCGCAGAAAGGCTACCTCACTGTTCTGCTCCAGATTAAAGGTATGTCTTGCTCTAATTTAGTTTTCTACCCCCACGTCTGTTTTGATGATCTTAACTATCCCAACCAGAAGGCAGCTAGCCGCGCGACACCCCGATCCTGTCGCGCACCTCGATGGCCAGTCTATTTGCGCCGACCCGCTGCCGCCGCGGCCTACACAATTTGTTCGCTTCCTCCATCCGCGTCTCCACAAGGTTAGTTCTGGCTCCTGTAGTTTTAAATTTTTGCAGTGGACTCACCACTGGATTGAATTCTTGTAGGGGATGGCTACGCGACGACGAGCTTCTTTGTGGAACCGGTGGCCAGCATGGCGGCCGTGTTGCAACGCAGCTGCTGCCCATGGGCACGCATCAGCGTTTGTAAGAGGTGCCGGAGATGAAGTTTTATCGATGTGTCGGAACACAGTTTAAGTTGTAGCTTGGTTTGGATTTCAAGTTTTGAAGCTGGATTTGTCAGTTTGAACAACGCCGAGATGCCCGAACCCCAAATTTCTGGATACTTATGCCCTCGGGTTTTCACCTGCGCTCTCCCCGAGCTGGTGTCCTTTCGTATTTTTGAGAGCAGCAGGAGAAGGGGCAAACTTTTGAAACACTCTGCGCTAACTCAGCGTTTGATTTCATAAGGTCCAATCGAAGTGCGACTGGGACGGTTCAAGTCGTGGGATGAAGGCGAGGGTGAAAAGACTAAAATTTAATATCCCATGATCTCCCATGTTGCAGCTAGGAACAGCGAAATGTTGGTTGATTCGTCGGGCGAAAGCGGACTCCGGCCCGATGACGAAAGTTCATCGCCACTGCAGGCGCGTTTCGCCTTCTCACAGTCAACTCTCAGTCTTCGCGTTCTCCTCGTACCTCGTCGAGGTTCAAGTGGCAGCCATTCCTTGTGATCGTGATGATGATCACTAGAAGCCGAGGCGGCCACTCGGAGACTCCACAACGAACCGCCTTCCTACCATATGCTTCCTTACCTCCGTGCCACCCTAAAAATACGACGCAATCTACTCGGCCGGAAATTTTTATCGGATGGGGATGAACTGTATGTGTTTCTATGTGCGGGATTATTTATGATCGCCTCGACAGCCCACTTGGTGCGGAAACTCTGGTATTATAGCCAACCTGGTGCAAGGCCTGCTCTTCCATCTTTCTCTCTCTCAGCCCCAGTTCTCCTTACCATATTTCGAAGAATTACCATCAGTGAGGCCGGACGAACTCGGTCATTTGCTTCCAGTGTTAAATCCGGCACGCTCTCGCACTTAAGATGCATACAAATCATGCGACGTCGCAACTGGCAGGACCGGCCTTCTACATCTACCTCGTACTCTGATCTTGATCTCGGAAGGATCTTCGCCGGCGACTTCAATTCTCAAAATTATGCTTTGAAGAGTTCATGGACTGCATAAATCGTTTAATATTAGGTTCTAAGATCCAAATGGCTTCAAATACATAGTGGTGACACCATTTCGATTTCTTTCTGAGTCCCCGTCGCAGTGGCACCTAATTAATCCTTACAGCGCGGGATCAGCGGTGCTGATCTTGGCAATTTTCTACAAGTTTCAATATGACTTTTGATTGATCCTTTATTAGAGTAAATGCTATAACTACATCATGTCACATAACTGGTTCTGGCTCCGAATCATGGTTTCCTTCCTCTCACTCTACGGCTGGACCATAGTATTTCACAACCTTCTAGCGGTGCTAGCGGTTCCCGGCATTGTATCGTCATCATGGCGGGTAAGTGCTCTCTGAAGAACCTACTACTCACGCTAATGTTCGGGTAGAAACCCAATGTGACGTTGTCATCTTCAGAACGGATCCACCTGGCGAGTGCAGCGCTGGAGCAATCCGATTCCATAGCGCGTACGGTAGACCAGTCCCGTGGTGAATATCCCCTTTCCTTCATAATCCAATCAACTGAGAAAAAATCTTCATCCAAGCGACGGTGTATTATGAAATGGCCGAGTTTGATATCGCTACAAAGCAAACTACATACGCCCAGGAATTACAACAGTACCTACCCAGTACAACGAATGGCGAGCACAAATTAGCGGTGATCGAGTGAGAATAAAGACTAGCATGAACTCTCGTCTCGAACTAACTCGTCTTAGGGTTCGTGAACCTCCATTCCATGACATACCCGTCTCTGAGTAACAATGGTTCCTCATCAAGTTAAGTAACTTGCTGTATGTTCCTGGTCTTCCTCCTGGAGTGCTCTGCAAAATCTCCACGAAAATAGATCCCTTGGCCATGCCGCAATTCGGGCGTACACGGCGTACAAGAACCCAGTATTCTTGGAATTGGCGAATCAGACATGGACGTACGTGCGCTCCTACACCATCTCTGCAGACGAAATCGTCTCTGGTTCGATGGCCGGAAAAAACTTTTCGCTTGTAACGATTTGTCAAGGCGGTGAGATGTATTTCAATGTTGACTGGCCAATGTTGATCTGTTCTATATAGCTACGATGCTTGGGGGAACGTTTGATGTAATGTGGAATATCTCTTTTTAGGGACAGATTGTTGAACTCACGCAGACTGATAATACCACCGATTCCAGTGTTACTGGGTTTGCATCCACGTGAGCAAGTCAAATCTGCTCTGAGTCTCTTCGCTGAATACATTCCACAGATATTTTTTCGCGTACGTGTACGGATCTTTCTCTCCAACCGGCTGCTGATCATTTTTTCAACCGCCAGTCTTTCCGCATTCCTGGCAGAGGCTACATCTCTCCCTATGTACTTGGACGCAGCAATGGTTTCCTTGGATTTTATATCCGCTCACCTATCTGCTCAGAATATTGTCCAGAATGGGATCTCTGCTAGTCAGAATACCCCCTGTATTTTGGATAGTGTGCCGAACTCGTTTAGCACAGGCCTCATGATTCAAGGCTTGGCCGTGTTATGTTCAATTACGAGCAATACATCCACCCAGGCTTTGTGAGTCGACATTAATCATTTATTGCTCTCGTTTGCTAACTCCACTGCAGGCTCGACAATTTTATCGTGGCCACGATTTCCAACGATCAGTGGCAAACGACTGACGGCATCATTGCGCAAGGAGGTGGGTGGGCTGACTTGAGGCGCCTTACCAAACGGCTATAATATATTCTCTCAGTGCAAAAGCAGGGGGACAAATACCTCATGCGCGGGCTTGCGGCAGCGTTCACAAGAAATACGACGTCGCCAGATCTCCGCCCATATCTGCACGATTACATAGGCGTTCAGGTTGCCTTATTACATCTATCGACGGAATGTCGCTTACGTTCCATATTCCAGTTCAATGCAGTCATCGACCTCGCAACGTCGAACGGAAACAATGTATATGCTGGCGTTTGGACCGGCCCCCCAAGCGCTCTATTTTCACAGTCGAATCAGACTAACGCAATCAGTGCGCTGCTCGGGGGTATTGCACTCAATGATCCTGACCCCACATCAACCGCACCCGGCCCCTTCCCCTCCGGCTCCGGCTCCGCGTCTGGGTCACCGCAAGCCCAGCAGGGACGCAGTACTCGGATAGCTGTCATAGTGGGCGCCATTTGTGGCAGTGTTGCCCTGGTTGCAATCGGGATAGCTGTTTGGGTTATTCTTCGACACCGAGCTCGCGCCATGCGGCCCGCATCATCTCCCAGGGCCGAGTCTACTTCCGCAATACACCCATTTCCGACATCGATATACTCGCCGACACGTCCGTTCCGTGCCGACATCAAGTCTGCTGCAGCAATGTCTCCCGGGTCATCAAGGACGTCTCCCACCTCGGAGTCGTCTGCACACCACCGGGCTACCGATGGCGATGGGCCTGTGCAATCTCCCGCGGGCGACGTCACCGCTAATCCGCTTACGGAGCTGGTGAGGATGTTGGCTGAGAGGCTGAGTCAGGGGGTTCCAGCTCGACGATGGGACGAGGAAGAGGTGCCACCGCCAGAATATGGCACAAGGTAGAATTCAAATAAGCTAGGGCAAGGGAAGCAACCTCGGAAACAATTTATTCAGAATCTTGGAGATTCGACTAACCAGCTGGAGAACAGGCGAGAACACAGCCAATTAAGTGGATTTGGTAGGGAAAGACAGCTGATGCATGCACTGCTAGAATTACTTGTGCAGGAGTATATACCCCACAATAAAACAATAAGAGCACTTGGTTAGCCATTTCCCTAGCTCATCAGCCGCAATTGTTCTCTGCTTCCATCTCTTGGGCGGGTTCAACCATGTGCCGAAGAAATTGATCGTACGTCCTTTTGTTAAATTGATTATAGTAAGGTTTTCGATCCAATGTCAGCTAACACAAATCAAGTTGAGTTTGGACGAATGTGCAGGAGATATGGATAGGGACAGAACGGTGTTTTATGCTGTACACACTCCATGTCGATTCCGGTTGGAAATTTGTGTCAACGTTACTATTATGCGCAATGATTATGGATGATATTAGGGTGTTTCAGACATCTCCTTTTTCATCCCAACTTGGGTCCCAACTTCGTCCGCAACTCAAGACTCAATTTGATATGTTTTTGTCCCGGGATGCAGAACGGCCGCCCCAAATTGGTTCGGTGAAGTTGGAACTTGAAGTTGGGGTCGAAGTTGGATGTCAAGTCGTGGTCCGATGCCCGACTTGACATCCAACTTCGTTCCCGAACTATTTCAAGTTCCAACTTCGAGCGAAGTTGGGTCCGAAGTTGGGACCCAAGTTGGGCCTCAAATCGGGATGTCTGAAACACCCTATTAGGAATGTCATCATAATGAGGGAAATGAACATGGGAGGGAGAGGGACGCGATCAGTCTAGCGGAATAGGCGGGCTTGGAGTCGTAGGAGTCCCAGCTCCTATCCGGAGAGATCGGTCACCGACAGTTGGCACAGCTTCATTTCGAAACATTTTTGAACTGAATGCACGTGATCGTGTTGGAGCAAAAAAGTCCATCCCGGAGGAAGTTGTATGACCATGAAAAAAAAAAAGTTCTCACTGCTTTCACGTCGGAGGAATGCAGATATAGATACATTTCAATACAAGTAAGGTTAAACAAATCGAGAGCGGAGATTACAGAGAGCACGGGTACAGAACAGAATCGAAAGCGAGAAGGGAAGGAAGGAAATAATATAATAAGCGCCATACTAAAATGTACATAGCACACACAACCCTGATAATAGATGGCCCGTCGGCAGGTGACACTGATTATGGGATGAATAAAGTGGAAGTCTGTTTGTGCACAGTGATATGAGCAGGCAACATAGGAGGATCTGTGGGATCGGCGGACACCGAGTTGTGAGCACATCGTCGCGTGTGTCGTTTTAGAACGTGGCTTGTGGCGAACGACTGGCCACAGCCCTGGCACTTGAATATTTTTACAGAATTGTGGGAATTCTGATGATCTGTTCGACCAGACTGTTCAATATAATAAGCATGATATAAGTGATGCAACGTACTCCTGAGATTATGCTTGGCAGTGAAATCGGCTCCACATGTTTCACAGACGAACGCTCCTGGGTTCATGCGACGACGAGTGGAAAGATGATGTAATGGATCGGATACTAGAAAAGGATTTTTGAGAGGTTCGTCTTGCGGAATTATAGGAGGCTCGTGCTGGGCCTCTTCGGTCGGTTTAATGCGACTGGCTGCAGCTTCCATTTCCCAAGTGATAGAGTCAGGTCCGGGTTGGGTCGGTTCAAGGCAAAAATCCCAATGCAGTGGCAGGAGACTAGCTGGAGAGATCCCAGCTGCCGCGGGTGACGAGGAGCCGATGAACATGTTCTCTGACCCGTAATTGAACAAATATCCGGGAGCAAAATGGGGAATCTGGGCGTGGTGTCCGCTGTCGTGATGAGAAGGTGCAGAAGACATGTCGTCTGCGATGGAAACAGAGTCCAGTTCTGGGCAGTCCCTCGCGGACGGAGCCGGAGATGGATGGAAGTAACGGCGGAGTTTGCTTTCTTCGATGCGAGGTACCGGTGTTGCATAAGAATTATACCCGGAGAACTCCGACGCTCTGGGAGACAATGTGCCTGATAGCGACGGAATGTGAAGGGAGGGGAAGAATGGGGGAAGAATCGACTCCTCCGACTTGGATACGAGGAAAATTGCACCTGGGTTTGACCCTGATATCAACAATGTACACTTTAATGTTTGAGCAACGAACCGTCATCCTCTTTCATCATAAACTGCTCGTATATTTGCCCTAGTAATTCTGCAGTATCTTTTACTGCAGCTTCTGTTCCATCCTAGGCGAGCAAGTCAGCATCCTAAATGAACTGGACAATGTGGATGTCAAACGTCGCGAAGAATATCCCGCCAGTCGTCGTCATGAGTTATTACCACCGTTGCGTCCGGACGCTAGAATACGATTCAGGCAGAGTCAAAGTACCATAAACGGGAAGCACTGATACCTCACAAAGAAGAAAGCTGTTAATGGCTCGACCAGGGTGGACCGTCTAATAATAATTAATACTGTCATGTTCTTGCACCTGATTTTTGAAAGCTCACCTCAGAAGTAGGGGTGAAATTTGAGGTTGTGACTTCTTCGCCATTGCGGTCGGTATGCTTCCTCCCACCCGTAGCTCCGCCCCCTCCATTAAAAAGGCTTAGCGACCAAGAGAACAATGATCCCTGTAACCCAAATGGCACAAAGTCACTTCGAGAGCTCTGCATTTGGGAATCCGTAATTTCGGAGATTGTCACGCCGAAAAGCTTTCCCCATATCCCTTCTCCGAGGGAGATACTGAATCCGTGAAGAAATGTGGTCTGGTTGAGAGTATGCCCGCCTTGTACAGAGTCATCAAATTGTTTGGTACGCGTTGGGGTCCCTCTGTTGAAACGATACTTGAAACCGGCATCCGCAGTAGTGGTCGGCCTGAATGAGAGTTGGAACTCGGCCCCAGGGGCAACGTTTTGGAATGAGGCCATACCCCCGGACCGAGATTTTTCGCAACCTGTGATGAGGTACAGTGCCCCGTTGGCGATTCCCCGTCCTCTGGTTTCGTTGATATACTTGTACCAGCTCTCCGCGTTGCGGGCGGCATATCGTCGTGCGTGCTCCACATCTTCAAGCTTCTCGAGGTGTGCGCCATGTGGCAGGGCCAGCACCGCTCCGCTTGGTCCCATGCAGCTAAAAAGAAATTCGCTCCCAGGAAATTCGCTGCAAGACACATTTCAGCATATTTAATTTATGTAAAGAACGAAGATTTAACAGACTCTGAGAGGGCGTTGGGATCCCAAGATTGAATAAAAGCAGAGGAAATATAGTTCCCTGGATCAAACTCTAAATTAACGATGTCTCTTGAAACGTAGCGCGTCAAAGGGGAGAAATCGTGGGGAACGAAATTCGCATTTATGGGATGATCTGCGTCGAGATAAATGTTGAAGAAGAAGTCGAATACCCCCTCCGGTGTCACTCTGCCGACATCGCCGATAGCAACACCGTTTCGCTGGTACTCTTCGGGAAGATTCCTCTGAGGCGCAGGAACATACAGCGGAAATCCGCGGCCCTGACGTAGCAGATGACTGCAGTAACTTGCGCTTTCGGAGCAAATACCAGCCGTTGCATCCTGGAATGATGAGACACTATTTTCCATTCCTGCGGCCATCTATGAAATGAGGATGAGGGGTGAGTTCAAACGTCAACGTAGCACGAACCCCGATTATTCCAGTCGGCTGCTGTGCTTCCATTCAAAAAAAATAGCCATCGGTATAAGTCTCCTATACAACCAAACCAGTGCTCACCTCCAGCCGTCGGGAATATATTCATATCGCCTTGCACATTCGCGAATTGTGGTGACCCATGAAAGCCGACGCGAGATGCGTGGTGGAACATCTGCAAGGGACTGAAGTCATTTCATTCTGTCAGCGCTAAACCATCGACGTCTACGAGGTGCTTCTGCCGCACCTGCGTTCAGTGTGCGAGGGTTCATTATACCACAAAGAGGTATTCTCTCGCTCCATAGGCACATCGACCATGGTGAGGGGAAGACCAAGGGAAAACTGAAGTGTCAGAAATGTCACTAGTTATAAGGACTGCGGTAGATGCGGTGGAAGTCTCCACAGCCACTGGTGCTGTTGACTTGAACAGCATGTCAGCCGAAAAAGGCAGTCGGCGCCTACTGTAAATGCTTAGGTAGACAACCATCAGGGTCACGATGGGGTTGGTTTCGTTGCCCAAACCTCCACAGGTCACGGTCACGGCGAGATTGGTTGCCTGGCTCGAGACCGTGACCCAGGCAAAATTTAAATTTAAATATATTTTGTGGTTGAATTTCTCCCCAAGACCTGCCTGAAACCAAGAATTCAGGTGGTGTTTGCAAGTATATTCAACATGAAGTTCAAAATCTTCAGTTGCCTCAAATTTCAACCGTCACAGCGAAAATTGGTCCGGTTGCATTGTCCAAACCCATCCTCGATGTCACGGTTGGTCGGCCAGTTGCCTACCTACAAGTATCTACAGTATTAGAAGCAGATAGCATTTACCCGAATCCTTATCTTCGTCCGAGCTCTCCCGGTGGGACGTTAGTGGCGCACAGCTTCCCGAATAGTAATCAGTAACATCCTGATTAGTAACCACATCTTGACACATTGTAGAGCTGCCAAGCTCCATGTTTGTAGGTTTCTGAAAAGTCTCAACGGGACACACCGTCGTTTTACTTCCTGGGGCAATTTTGGAGCTTCCCATTTCTCGCTTCGTATTTCGGTTGCTGGACTGAACCGTGGGATTCGTAACATGGCTTTGATCGACATCAAATTGCGGATCAACGGTAGCTTTACGCTAGGTTACGCTTTTGTCCAGTTCCATGCTGTTCTATGCAAAACATATACCTCCAAGACGAGATGTTCGAGCAGGTATATTTAAGCAAGTATTATTTCCTGGGTCTCATTTCATTGAATTAACATTCTAGGTCCTACCCGAAGAGCCCGAATGCGCATAGTACTAGTAGCATGCGCTCAGTCCACATGTATCGCCGTAGTTATCGGGGCACGGGGGAATGAGACCGTCGTCATGATAATCTGTTCGCGCAGATCACTGATCAGCTTGCTTCATAAAGCGCAGGACAGACCATGCTATCGTTTTGTTTCTTCGCTCCATGATTCGCGCTGTTTCTTTCTTTCTCGCTCTCGCAGTATTAGCGGTCGCGACTGCGCCGCACTCGGACTTCAAGCTCGCGCTGAACTCGGTACCTGCGAAACCGGCTGCGCGCCGGCAACGCATTGCTGCTGCAAATCCAAAGTTTGCTGCATTGGACGCTCTTCCCACCGGCACTAGCGAACCGCTCTTTGATTATTTTAATGGGACTGATCTTCAGTGGTACGGGGAGATCTCAAGTACTGCTGAAGCTTTACTTGAAGTCGACACGCCTCTGACACAGTTTTTACAGTCGGGACACCCTCGCAGAACTTCACTGTGGGTGTGTGGCGTATTTAACCATCGAGACGTGAGCCAAAGATCTCATTTGAATGCGCAGTCTTCGACACTGGCAGCTTCTCGCTTGAGGTTCCAGGTGGGTCAGCTACATACCCTCGCCGGGTCGGTGACTTGCAAGTTTGGGTGGTTGATTTGTCTATGCCCCACAGGGACGGCATGCGGCGCTGCGTGCGCTAACCAACGCCAGTTCAACTCGTCCGCGTCCAGCACCTTCGAGGATGAACAATACAATACCACTATCGTCTTCGGTACCGGCGTCGGCGTCGATCCCATCAATGGGGACAACTGGGAGATGTCGTTAAGCTTTGTCGCCGACTCACTCACTGTCGCCAACCTCACCTTCCCCTTTGGTGGGTTCTTCCTTATCACGAATCAGACGCCAACCTTCCTGCCGGATCCATTCGACGGTATCATGGGCCTTGGCCCCGACCTAGGTGACGTTTTCAACTCCGCGGGCTACCCAGCGATCTTCGGCATGCTCTTCACCCCGGAAAGCGAAGGTGGCGCAGGTGAACTCACACTGGGCGGTGTCGACATGACCAAGTTCACCACTCCACTCTTGTATTCGCCGCAGGTGGGCAGCGGCAACTGGCAGCTGTCTTCTCAGGGAATCTTCGTCAATGGAAACACGGCGAGCAGTCTCCAAAATAATGTCACGCTCATCTTTGACTCAGTCGGTGTTGTTTAATGAGGCTCCCTTGTGAATAATATGCTGATCCGTCCATCGCAGGGAACTTCGAACATGCTGTTCGTGGAGCCAATAGCCCTGGTACGCTGCATGATACATAACTGCATGGAATTATCCGTTGACAAACCATCAAAGGCAATCTACAGCATGATCTCTCCCGACATCGTCGCGAACCCCGACGAGCCCGGCACCTATGGCATCGCATGCGACCTCATCCCGACTCTCCCAGCTGAAATAGACATCACTTTCGCCGGGATATCGGGCCAGGACGCGTTCAACCTGACGATCCCCAGCTCCGAGCTCAGTAGCGGGCCGTTCACGGACAAGCCGGAGTTGTGCCAGACCCTCATCAACGTGTCTGAAGGGTTCAACCTCGTGGGCCTGAGTCTGCTCAAGCACTACTACAGTGTGTGGGATATCGACGGGCAGCGCATGGGCTTTTCGCCGAATGGCTTCTAGACATAGACCCAATGCTTTTTTTCCCAAATCGAAATCCCTTTAATAATAATGCTGATTCGTTGTTCGAGTTCATTATTCAACGATGATTATTGTTTGCGAGGCCAAGGCGGTCTCTTTTCTACTGAAGAGCAGAAGGATCAAACAAAAATAATTAACAACACACTCTTCAAAGTGGGTTTGGTGGTAAAAAAGCGTTTAAATGAGCTCGACTATAAAATTGGGACTGGATTTCAGCTGAACAAGTTCGGGTTGGCGTGTTGAACATTTTAAACTACTCACGTGATCCTGGTTCAACTTTGCCCCACCGAAGGATTTGTTCTAGACACGGGCTTCAAAGAGAATCCTGGGTAGGCGTTTACGCCTCAAAGAAATATGGTACAGGAATAATTAGGGGTGTGGACTGTTTCGTCTGCAAGTACAAAGCCATTTTCTTCAAATTGGATCGCCTGAGCGACCGCGGCGAGACGTTCTTCGGAATGATTCCACTTCAACTCGATTTTGTTGGTTGCTCATGTTCGCGGCAGACTCAGAGATGTTTGAATTTGAACAAAATATTATACTACAAATACTACGACAACTTCAAGAAGACCCAAGCCTGACGACCCAGGTCTCGGTGCATGGCTCCATACCGGCCAACATCCGCTACTCTGGGAACTTCTCAATCTTTTCTACTCACCGGAAGATCGTATTCCCCCAAACCAATCGACGCGCTTCAATACTCCTGAAACGGTGGAGGGCCAAATTCGCCCGTGTAGAACACGGATGTTCTATCGGACTGAGAATCCCAACTGCGCGGTCGCTGAGTTCTCGGATTCTCCACTGGGTATGGGCTGTCGTAAACGCGAGGATCTGCACTGGAATCGGTACCCCGGTCCGTGGCGAGGGACGTGGCAGACATATTCGAACCCTCACGGTTGCCACTAGACGAAGGATTGGACTCTGGGCTGTCCCAAGACGATGCACGGGGACGTCCAATTGTGGCATTGGGAGGAGAAAGGAAGGCTCCGTGTCCCCAGGCCGGAAGCGTTGGAGAGTGCGGGGAGCTGTCCATGTCATCGGAAACGTTACCGGAACTATGATCCCAGTCAGGAGTAGACGACCGATTGGATGTAGTTTCTAAGCTGTTAGTGCGCGCATGCGGCCGTCTGTACATTGCGGCATTGGGAGGAGCGAGGAAGGCTTCATCCCATTGCGGGAGCACTGGAGAGTGTGGGTGATGGCTACTGTGAGCAGGGGACGACGGGTGGGAGCTAGGTGGAGAGGGTGCAAGCGGAGAGGATGAACTATCCACAGCGGAACCTTCGAGCTGGTTGAACTGCAAGACAAAGTGCTGTGGCAATTTAAATGGCGTTGGGTCCGAGTGTGTTCGTGGACGTAGAACGGTGATTGGAAGGTCGGAATTGAAACTACGGGTTCTTTGGCGAGATGTAGTGTTGGAATGAGAGTCCTGCGTGGGGGGCGGAAATTCCATCTTGGAAAGCTGCTCGAGGAGATCCGCAAACCGGTCTTCGGACCGGCGCCTTGGAGGCGTCGTCCGATATGAGATCGCATATCCATCGCTGTGAATGTGAATAGATCTTGAGGAAATACCGGATTAATTTCTGAGATATAAAATAAGAAAAGAGTGCCTCACTCTGCAGGCAGATCGTGCAACGCCCTCTCGGATGAGGGAGATTCAGAATGACCTTGGGTCTCCAGATCATCGGGCGGAGCTTCCACAGTGATAAGTACCACATCTGGATTAGCGGGGTTCTGCGAGTGTTCTAATGTGTCCGGGTCTGTGGAGCGTGGTGTTGGTGGGCAAACTGAAACAGAAATTAAACTGTCCGATTCAGCGAGAAAAGTTGCGCCTGAGTGTTGTGAGAAAGTGTCAAGAAAAAAATGCTTTGCAGCTAACCGTCTTTCTCCGTGATATTAAATTGGTCGCTTATTTGCCGAAGGAATTCTGAAACGGTTAGGACGTTTGATCCTGCACTGGGATACTACCAGGATTGAGATATGCACAAAAATACACCAAAGAAAACACACATCTTGAAGGATATCGCGCCAATCGTCATCGTGCGACATTACCACCGATGCTTGTGGGACCTGAACGGGTAATCGTATTATTCAGACGGAGGGAACCATGCTGAAGATAAATAGAGACCTTGTGAAGAATGTAGTTATTGATAAGCTCCCCGGGATGAAAGATCTATACGGGCAGAGTCAGCTTATAATCGCGATAATCAAGGAAAACTATGCCTTCGAAATGGGAGCAATATCCGACAAATACACGTTACCACTTTCGCCGACATGTTGCGTTCCACCAGACGTTCCTTCCCCTCCTCCGGTAAACCACGAAAACAAGGATGATCCCGAACTTGAAGCACGGGAAATAGGGTTTCCATTTGCGCTTCCCAATTGAGATTCCACAATGTCGCAGATTTCAACTTTTCCGAACAACCTTCCCCAAACTCCCTTTCCGAGTGAAATTGATAGCCCATGTATGAATGTGGTCTGATTCAAAGGGCCGTCGTTTGCCGGAGATGGATCATAACTCTTTTTCTGGGCTGGATTTATGTGACCGTAGGCTCCACTCCATCGGTACTGAGTAGAGTCGGCCCTAGCGGTGGGTTTGAACGCAAGTGGGAATTCTTCACGGACGTCGTGGAATGACGCCATACCCCATGATTGGGCCTTTTCCCAGCCAGTGACGAGATACAGCGACCCGTTTGCGAGTCCACGTCCTCTTGGGCCGTTTACATATTTATACCAGTTCTCTGCGTGCGTCGCTACATATGCACGCAAGGTGTCCAGATTGTCCAGCTTCTCGAGGTGCGCGCCATGCGGGAGGGCCAGCACAGCGCCTTGCGGTGAACCACAGCTGAAGATGAAATCACCTCCCGGAAACTCGCTACACATAGGAGAGTAAGTTACGGTTTGGTCGGGAGGTAAGACTTACTTCAATTGCTCGAGTTGTCGAATAGAGGATGTCGAAACATAATTCCCAGGCTCATAATCTAGTTGGAGTATGTCTACCGATGTGTATTGGGACATGGGAGAAAAGTCTTCGGGAATATGTGCATTGATTGGGTCATCCGGAGGAAGGTAGATATTGAAGAAGAAGTCAAATATTCCTTCCGGTGTAACCCTACCAACATCACCGATTGCGACGCCTCTTGTTTGGTACTCTGATGGAAGATTTTGTCGGGGCCCTGGAACATACAGCGGAAAGCCGCGCTTCCGACGCAGTAGCTGGTTGCAATAGATCTCGCTCTCCGAGAAATTATCATCCATGAGATTCAGCGGCAGAGAGACGTAAGTGCTGCTTGGACCCAGCTAGGAGGGAACATGAGACAGGACTGAAAATGTATCTTTGTTACCCACATTTGTGTGATTATGCAGATCTCCCAACACGTATTGGCCCCCATCTATTGTGAAGTTATTGGCACCCTGAAAGAGAACTGGGCTGTTTGAGAGGCGCAAGGTCAAGAAAAAAGCTTCCTCGAGTTATTACTCCACATACACACTGGCAGAGAGAGACGTCTGAGCCTGCCTTGGAGGGCTGGAGGTTATATTCAGCGGCAATTCCATGGTCCAGATCCCGATGAGAGAGAGACGAGCGAAGAGCCTGAGTCAAGGAGACGGCCAGGTACGATGTCAAAGCTGTTGAAAGACGCCCGCACAGCCCACGTCATGATACCTTAGGCGCGCGCTTTCCAAATATATCTGTCACCCATGAGTTTTTCTGCGATTCAAACCTTCAGAGTTCACAGAGAAAAGTTCATAGAGAATCCAGTTGGAAATGGAGCGAGTCCGGTCCGAGTCGTCCCGGCCGGAACTCCGAGTCAGAACCATGACAACGCCATTGGGATACTTTCCGTACTTGACCTTCAACTTCAACGTCGCAACCCGACACAGCCCAAGCCGTAGAACAGCTTTTCCTTGTCGAGCTTCTTCCTGGTAAACAGCTTTGCGACCGCCGGGTAAGAAGCTGTAAACGAACTTCGAAAGCTATATAAGGAACCCCGGACCCCTTTGCTCAAGTTCCACAAATATCGCGATGGATTCTTTCGAAACAGCCCTTGCAGCGGCCACGAATCCCACAAACCGCGACTTGCTAGGGCGCAATCGGTCTCGTCGTAGACAGCACAGGTAAAGTGCTGTACAGTCACGCAGCGGGGAATCAATCTCTCGCGCCCTCCGCCCCGCCGGTTACCGTCGAAAATGCGGTCACTCTCGGATCGGCAGGCAAGTTCATCACACACATCGCCGCGCTCCAGTGCGTAGAACGCAAATTGCTTGCTCTCGACGACCCGCTCTCGCCGTGGCTGCCCGACTCGATTCGTTGCAGATAATTGAACCCTCCGATGTCGAGCCTGGTTTCTTGCTCCGCCCCCCATCAAAAAAGATCACCCTCCGCCACCTCCTCACCCACACGAGTGGCCTCGGCGGGTCCGACGAGGCGCTCGTTGAGAAATGGCGCGAATCCCCCGCAGGCGTCGCGCACGCTGCCGCTACCGCCGACGCGCACATAATCGTGTAAGCTCTTCGCCCATCCCTTCTCTTCGAGCCCGGTGCCGGGTACTGCTACGGCGTGAGCATCTACTTTGCTCAACTGCTCGTCGCGCGCATCGTGGGGACGACACTCGGCCCGTACGTGCAGGACAACATTTTCACGCCTCTCGGCATGGGCAAGTCGACGTTCTTGCCGCAGGCGCGCGCAGATGTGCTCGAGGGGCTGCAGCTGGTGCAGCGCACCCCAGATGGCCTGGTCCCCGTCGACGGGGAGACGCGGGACGTGTCGGTCAGCGTGCGCGACCTAGGTGTGCTGCTCGCGGACCTCATTGGGCCAGCATCCAAGATCCTCAAAAAGGAGACCGTGGATCTCTTGTTCGCGCCGCAGCTCGCCGAGGGGGGAAGGCGCTCGCGGGTCTGCGCGGCGAGAAGGAGGGGCAGATACCCGCCCCTGCGGTCCAGCTCCCCGACCCGTGGAGGTGGACGGCGTGCCGACCATCCCCGTCTGGAACCTCGAAGGCATGGGCCTCAAGCTGAACTGGACGATGGCGGCGCTGCTTGTCGAAGGGCGCATGGACTGCCGCTCGGGATGCCGGCGGGGACTGTGACTTGGAACGGGATGCCGAATGTAGCGTGGGCGATGCACCGTGAGCGCGGGATCGCGATGGTGTTTGCGACGCAGCTCGTGCCGGTGGACGATGAAAAGGTAGTCAAAATACAGATGGAGTTTTTCAAGGGGGCGTGGGCGACGTACGGTAAAACCGCGTAGGTAGACAAAACTTAACAGCTTGAGTTGTTATATTTCTATTGAAATATTTATGCTTTCTCTCACACAGAGAGCTTTTTTACCCCCAACGTCATCAGGATTTTCATCTTTTAACGCTGTCCTTATTTAATTTCGATCATGTGTGGCACGTCTAGTGCAAAGGTATATTTCAACCACTGTTTGCTTCGCGTCTGTCTTTCTTTCATACGATGTAGAAAGATTGCGTAGAATGAATGACCTACGTATTATCCAGTTGAACCTAGTTGAAC